>CM076250.1:18280132-18297632 GCA_038380765.1 Odontothrips loti | reverse complement strand
CGTGGTCGTACTGGAGGCGAGGCGGCGAGGCGGGGGCGCCGGCCGAGGCCTGCAGAGGCCGTCCTGCCGAGGTCTGTGGACTGTGGAGGCCTCCTGGCCTCCTCTTCCACCTGGCGGTGCCGGCGGTGCCGGCGGTGCCCGAGTACATAAACTCTCGGCGGTCCGAGGAGACGTCCGCACATGCGTCGGGCCCAACCGAGCGGAACCCAACCTGCCGGGCCGTGCCCCGTCCGAATGTGTGCGAGCATGCGCTGCCCGTGCGATGAGTGGTGACGTGAACACGTGAACACGCACTGGAGCGGCGTGATAACACGCGATAACACGCGTCGGGCATGTGCGTCTGCGCCGTCCGATGGCGACCAGCCAACACGCTGTTTTCACGCTGTTCCTGCGGTAGCGCAGGTGGCAGGAGGGCCGGATTGCTACCGTGAAGTCACCAGTTCGATCCCGTCCAGGGTCCTAGTTGTTTTTTTTCTTCTCAATTATTTTTTATGACTGGTCTGTTTCATCCTTACGGGGTGGTAGGCTTGTTGCACACAAGGCTAAATTAGGGACAAAATAAAATCACGGAAAGTTTACAAAACGACCTCCAAAACTAATAGCAATTTACATCTGGAGGTGTTGGTTGTCAGGTGGGCTACTACAACGCCTGTAGGCAAATGATCGGCGTTCGATTATATACAATTTATTACTAATATATACAAGCACTGTACAAAGTCAGAGCGCGGCGCGGTCGACGCGGGTGTCGCGGGTGCGGCGCGGTCGACGGCGAGGGTAAGACGCGTGCTGCCTCGCCGCAGTCTCGAGTCAGAGTGTGGTGTGGTCCTGGGGCTGCGCGGGCAAGAAGAGGGCCTCTCCCTGGACAGAAGGCCCTGCGCGTGCAGCCTCAGAACAAAGAGTTCGGGGTAAATGAGTCCACCGCGCTATTTTATAGCTCATTCGGCCGAGCGAGAAATCATAAACAGCTGAAAACCCCCTAAAACAGGAGGCGGAGACTTTGGACGACTGGCCAAAAAGCCACGTCGTACACTGCCCGGAAAGTCGCCACAGGGCCGCCACACATCTACAAAAATGTTGGCAAAATTTGGATTAAGAAACTTATTTTTGGTCAGTTTTATCCTGGCTCCTGCCTCCTGCGGCTGCTATGGCCACCCCGTGGGCCCTAGGGCCCGTGGGGTCTGACCGGGTCTGACGTGTAGCCTCGCGTACTCGCGTTACATATGCACACCTCGTAAAACAACGGCCGCTCCGTATCGGACGAGTATCGCCTGGTGAGCGGTGTGGACTTCGAGAACCGCCTGCTCCGTGCCCGAAGTGTGTGTGTGTGTGTGTGTGTGTGTGTGTGTGTGTGTGTGTGTGTATCGGGACCAGCATTCCAGAGGGCCAGCAGGATAACGTGTCCAAATCAGCCGCCCAGTGACGTCCCACATAGTGCGGCACATACTGCAAGGAGACCGCACTGCTCTTCCCTCGCGGGCACAGGGAGAGGAAACAATAAAAATAAAAGTAAGGCCGACCGGCCGCGCTTTCTGCTGCGTGGCGTCAATCCTTCACACTCCAGTTTCCCGGCGGGGGCCGTAAAACGCAGCGAACGCCTTCGAGTGCTCCGTGCGAAACACACGAGGAACCACGCATATGAATATGCTGAACGCCGTTAGCGAGGGGGAGGGGGTGCGGAGGGGGTGCGGAGGGGGAGGACGACCACTGCAGCCGTCGCCGTCACCGAGCGCCTGCTAGTCCGCAGGCAGCCCGTCCCGCAGAGCACCCGCGCCTGACGGGTTGCCTGTCCACACTTCGCAGGCGCCTCAGCCGGCCTCAGCTCTCCCCGTCCGTCCGTCAACACTTACAATTTTCGAGGTAGAATCGCAAGCAAACTCGCGTTGTTGTTGTTGTTGATGATGCTGCTTCTGTTGCTGATGCTGATGCTGCTGATGATGCTGAAGCAGCTGCTTGCTGATGATGATGCTGCTGATGATGCTGAAGCAGCTGCTTGCTGATGATGATGCTGCTGATGATGCTGAAGCAGCTGCTTGCTGATGATGATGCTGCTGATGATGCTGAAGCAGCTGCTTGCTGATGATGATGCTGCTGAAGCTGTTGTCGATGATGATGCCGCTGGTGATGCTGCTGATGATGCTGCTGATGATGCTAATGATGCTGATGATGCTGATGATGATGTTGCTGCTGATGACGATTGTGATGATGATGAGGGTAAGGGTGAGGATAGGGATGAGGATTAGGATGAGGATGTGGACGATGCTGCTGCTGCTGATGATGATGGTAATGATGTGCATGATGCTGCTGCTGCTGATGATGATGATGATGACGACGACGGCACCGTCGCGGTCTGCTGCCGACGTGAGGGCGGCGGCAGCGCGTGCCGGCGAGGCCTTCCATGTGTGAAAAGTGCCCCGGCCCGGCCGCATGTGTGTGGCGCACGTATGTGTGCGACGCGGGCCCCCACCTCCGCCTCCACTCCGGTCTGTCGCCTCGCAAAACGGATTGCACTCGGGGAGCGAGGCGAACCTGTTGAGTCCAACTTCTCGTATGGCAGCGGCATAAGGACGCCCTCGAGGCACTCGCGGCAATGGTAGGGGCCCCGCTATCGCCGCATCAGGTGTGTTGTGTGTGTGTGTGTGTGTGTGTGTGTGTGTGTGTGTGTGTGTGCGCGCGCGAGGGTGTGTCTCGCAAGAGCAGTGGCAGGGCCACAACCCGCGAGGATCGTCATGTGTTTTTAAAATAAGAATGCCGCGACAGTATGTATGAATCATACACGGCAAAAAATTATGACGGCCGTTCCCTTACGGAACGGAACTTCCGTAGCATACGGTGCGTAAGACTGTCGGTTACGGAGGAGAAATACACAGAGATGCCTATATGGTACGGAAGCCATGGTACGGAATCGGGCGGTTTAAATTTCACGGAATGTCCGTACCCCTTTCCGTACCGTATAGGAGGTTGCCATGTAATCGGTTTCCGTACCTTCTGATGTTCCGTACCTCCTTCCGTATCATACCCGCGTTTTTTGCAGTGTAGCAGTTCCACCCGGCGAAGGTTTCGGAGGTGTGGCTTTCATTGGAAAATAGATGCCGCCAAGGATGCCGCCCACACAATAGGTCGTGTGTGACCCCTCGGAAGCATTGCAGAAAAATGTCGGTATTTCCCGCAATTTTTTTTTTTTCGAGGTCTCCATTAAGACTAGCATGATCAAATTTTAGCCGGAATATCGATAACATTCTAGTTGCTTTTCTGAAACCAAGTTTGTCGCCGTGTGCCGGTCCCGGCGCCCGTCGCTGCGTGCACCCTGCGTGGCCGCTGCAGACACACAAAGGGAACACCATGTACTACCAGCTTGTAAACAATTACACGTCTTCGCGCGCCCGTGCCTCCGGCTGTGGCTGCTCGGGAGGGGGGAAATGTGCCCGTGTGTGCCGGGCTGTTGAGAGGGGGCTGTGTGGCCGTGTGGGAGCTGCAGGAGTCACCGCGCCGCTACGGTGGGTGGGCAGTGCGCTCGGCACAGCCCGGCCGCTTCGACACACGCCACACACGCACACACACGCACACACACGCACACACGCGGACAGCACTGCACGCTTGCACGCCTCGCACGCACCTTGCCGAGAGGTGTCGCGGCTCGGCTCCGCTGCAAGGTGTGCTGCGAGGGGCCTCTCGTTCGTGATGCAAGCGTAGCGTGATTTAAATCAAAAATTTCACTTTTCGATCTCTTTCTTTGCGTTTCTTTTCCGATTTGTACTTGTTTTCTCTAAGTTTTCTTATTCCTGCTGGAATTTTCTGATTTTTTTTTCCTGACCTTTTTTCTGATTTCCCCCTGACTTTCTGAGCGTGTGTATTGATTTTCTTTCAAAGTGAGGTCCCCTTGGAAGGTAGCACAGTGCCGCGCCGCGTTACGAGGCCGCCCGGGCGTTGTGGGCGTGGCGCGGCGCTGCGTCTGCTGTCGCCGGCTGCCGCACTGCTGTCCAAATGGACTTGACGGAGCAGTGCCGTGTCCTTCGCTTGTCCTGCCGCCATCACCTTATGCTGGTGCACGCGTTATACATGTAGTGCTCTGCCACCTACGACGCTGCACCTCCAAGGACTGACTGCTATTACTCCACCTATGACGCTGCACCTCCAGTCGCTGGCTGCTATTACTCCGCGGCCAGCGGCGCGGAGGCTCCAGAGCTTTACGGGCGCACCGCATGCCACGGCAAAACGGGTGTATTAGCGAAACGCATGTTCGTTAGCAAGGCTGAGCCGCGGGCTGGGCTTTAGCCGCTGCCGGCCTCGCTGACAGCGCAGGGCAGCGGCAGCCCGTGCCGCCTCAGAGCACCTCCCATGCATGCTGGACAGCGCAGCCCTCAGTGGAGTCAAGCGGGGGGTCTTGCCGCAGCGGCTGCTACAGCTCTGAGGGGGTGGGTCCCCCCCTCGAGAGGGTGGTGAAAGGTGAAAAGTGAGAGGAAAAAGGAAGGGAAAGGGGCAGAAAATGAGAAGAAAGGAAGGAAAAGGAAAGAAAGCGAAAAAACATGCACATTTAATAGCGTTTTATAGCGTTAATAGCGGTCTGAGGGGTGGCTGGGTCCCCACGGAGGCCAGCTTGCTACACCACTGGAATTCAAGCTTGACGCCACCTTCTTCACATCTCCATCTACGTACACGCAGAAAAATGTTTAGTTACCACAACGAACGTTTTGTTGCGAGAATTAAAGTTTCGCTAGCACAACTCACACGTAGTTTCCCCAACACGAAATTTTAGTTCCCACAACCAAATGGATTGCTTGTCACGAGTATTTGTTGTGACAACGAATCCTTTTTTTTTTCTGCGTGTATACCTCTCGCTCATGGAATGAATGGCTTCCGCGGGAAGTTGGTGGCGCGCAAATGACCCGCTCTGCCTTGTGCGCTTGTCTTAATTCCTCCCGTCGCTGTGCGTGTCTCGGCCGCCTGCGAGGTAGGCACGCCTGTTACGCGTGGCTGCTGGGCAGTGTTGCCTACCCGACGCGGGGCTCCGGGCCGCCTGCTGTCATTTGTGCGGCTCCCGGCTCCCGTCGTTAGGCGCAGCAGGCCAGTGAACCCTCCGTACCCCGCGGTGCTTCGGTCCCACAATCACCGCCTCTGGTGCGCGCCAGCTTTGCGGTGTCGCACAGGAACAGAGTCCTCCCGATCGGAACTCAACGCGACGTAAACCGTGGTATTATTTCATTGGAGTATCCTCGTGGATTTGGGTCTCCGAATCACACCGTGATGGTGCGCAGCGCCGCGGGCTCAGATACCGGAGCTCTGGCCGAGTAAGCGCCCGGCGTCCGCTGCGCCAGCCGCCTCCACTTTTGTCCCCACTCATCGTGGACGAACCCCCCCCCCCCCCCCGTCCCCCCCGGTTCCTCGTCGACATCATGTGAGTGTGCAAGCCGGCTATCGCGGTAGAGGATCTCCCCCTCCTTCACTTCATCCGCGACGCGTCGTCTGCAGCTCCCGTTCTGGGCCCCTACCTGACGCCCCCCTCCTCCCACCAGACGCCGTACGCGTCGTTCGCATTTACCGGAGGAAGCAGGAAACGAAAATAGAAATGTTGTGTGTAATTACCACTGCCGGAGGGCGAAGATGGCGACGATCTCTCTCTCTCTCTCTCTCTCTCTCTCTCTCTCTCTCTCTCTCTCTCTCTCTCTCTCTCTCTCTCTCTCTTTCTCTCTCATCATCGCCTCCCTCTCCTACACTCGCGCCGTCCTCCTTCCGTCCTTTTCTCTGTCATCACCATGTAATAATGATGATCCTACATGCATTGGCAGCACGGCGACACACAGTGTACTCTGCGTGCGGGCGTCGCGCAGTGCAATGTGTGCACCTGTTGCCTCCCCCTTTATAGTGCTCGCAGGGCACTTGCACTCTCATACACACACACACACACACACACACGCACAAGCACAACTGCACAATCGCATGGCGGGGGCCATAGTACGACCAAAACGCATCAAGTGGTCTGGTTCCCGAGGTTCCCACCCACCAAAACTAGGGGAATCAATCGTCCCCGGGATATATTCAGCTGCCTGGCGTTTTATGAACGACGGACACGACACAGCACAGTTCACTGTTCCTTACGCCACACACCGCGAGAAAAGGAATGTGAACGATAAAAATTCACAGCAAATCTCACAGAAAAACGTCATCCCAGCCAAGTTCTGTTAATTTTTTTTTAGCCCATCCCGACACGTTTCTTAAGAAACTACCGGAGCCGGGCTCATAGTCTTCTGCCGGATGTTCGTTTGGGCGGACGTGCGTACGCCGACTTATCGTTCACAGAAAAACTTCAAATTTGGAGGATAAACTCCTTTTTTAACGTAGAATCACGTGCGGCGGCAACAATTTTCGATTTGTATCGCAGTTTTGAGTAATGAAAATATGTCTGTTTTTGTTTTTTGAGGTTAGGGTTGGCCGCCGCGCGCTCACCATTACCATCGCGGCGCGCACAGGGACGGGCCAAGGTTAACGATTTAAATCGTAACAAATGTGTCTGCTATCAGGCACTTCTAGGGAGACCTGAGGCGGAGGGCCGAAGGCCCGCTGCGCTCCACCGGCACCTCGGTTCGACAGAGGGACTTGGCCAGCTTGTTTTCCTACGTCATGATGGAATTTACGTGCAAATAACAGAAGCAGTGAGTTTATTGCGGAAAGAGTTAGCAAAGTCAGGGCTGCGAGAAACTGGACCAAGGTCGGGTCACACAGAGGCCTTTCTGTGCTGACGCACCGGGCCGCAATGTGGCCGTGAATGTCTGCCTCTGCCCCCTCTAGCAGTAACAACGAGACGAAAGTGCCGGTAAAACGAATATATATATCGCCTTCTCCTTCCGCTCCTCTCTAAAAGGCGGAAAAAATAAAAATCTGACACATGAGCACAAGGACGCCATCGGAACAGCCTTTTAGAACTTTCTGTACTCCTGCGTGTATGTGTGTGTGTGTGTGTGTGTGTGTGTGTGTGCAACTTTCCCTTTTGCCACCCCTCCTGCACAAAACGCTTTCAGAGTGCGCATTCACACTCACATGCGCCCGTAAGAGAGCCAACTGAGACCTGCGCCTGTGTGCTATGCAAGTGTTATTGCACGGGATGTGTATGTATGTGTGTGTGTGTGTATGTGTGTGTGTGTGTGTGTGTGTGTGTGTGTGTGTGTGTGTGTGTGTGTGTGTGAGAGAGAGAGAGAGAGAGAGAGAGAGAGAGAGAGAGAGAGAGAGAGAGAGAGAGAGAGAGAGAGAGAGAGAGAGAGAGAGAGAGGGGGGGGAGAGAGCATTGACGAGCATGTAGGGCCTCCGCCAACATAGAAAGGAGTGTAAATCGACGCCACAATTTGTTTATGAGAGGGCGCATAGCAGCAAGGCACTGCATGGTGCGCGCGCGCGCGCGCGCGTGTGTGTGTGTGTGTGTTGTGTGAGTGAGTAAGTGAGGTAGAGAGGAGGAGAAGGAGCGCACAGTGCGGATTGTGTGCGGTGAATGCAAAAGACCAGACCCCCATGGGGCGGGCGCGGTGGGCGCCCCTTGCAGTCGCACAACAAGTGCAGTCTACGTGTGAGCTGCACTGAGTGCATGCCGTTTGCATGTCGCGCCCTCCCTCGGCCCTCGGCCTACAGCCCTCTCCACTTGCGCACCCCTTTCTGCAAGGCGCGGCGCAGAGGGCGGCGGCCGGGTATCTGCCCTGTGCCGCAGCCTGAGTTACCTGCTTCTGTGTCCCCGCCTCTGAGCTGGGCTCTAAGCGGCCCGGCCCCGGCGGACCCGGCGGCGCCGACACCGGCGGTGTTTTGTAATTATGATGCCGCCTGCGGGCCGCCGGCCGCTAGTACGCAAGTGCATGTGTTAATGAAAACGCACGGACTGTAATGAAGAGGCCTGCAGAACCACGGCTGCTGGGTATCGAACCCGCGACCTAGTCTCATGCGTCCATACAACTTATCGTTCCTATTTCTTTTGTTGTAATTCGTGTAAAAATATGTTGAATGAGTACAGAACTGTCTCTACTCCTACTCTCACTGCACCGCCCCCAACGACTTTCGTGCCTGCATCTTTGCGCCTATCTACCTCTCTGCCCAATTTTTTGATGGGAAAGAGAGATGCCATTTTATTTCCGGTCGCGCGGCTTGCTACACCATTAGTACTCACTTCTCACCCACTTTTGTGTTCTGGGCTGCCTCCTCCTCGTCCGCGGCAAGTACTGTAGTAGTGAAGTGGGAGGAGGAGACGCAGGGGGGAAAAAATTGCCCTTTCCCGCCCAATTCACCCAATAATAATGTATTCAATGCCTGGTAACATTCGTCGGCCACGGGCCACTTCTTGTTGGCGCCTCCCGGCGTCCGCTTCCGCCGGCGTCGGCAGCCACCTCACGGGCCCGTGGGGACCCCGTCGGACCCCGGGTAACCGCGGCGCTCCGGCACCGCAGCTACGTCAGCTCGGACCGGCACCTCACCGCTCCGAGTGCTCCCCGCGGCCCCCGGCGGCTGCAAGGACGAGGACAACAACATACTGACGGTAATATTATAGCATGTGTGTGTGAGAGACAGGCATCCAGGCCTGGTGGGTTCGATTCCCACAGGCGGGTCCGAGGGGTCCACAACTCTGCCTAAAAGTGTACACCGATTGTGTTGATTGTGTCGATTGTTGCAACAATTTGGCAGACGATTCGAAATTTTAGTCTAGTAATGGCGTTTTTCGGTCGTTTTTAGCCCCATAATGTAGCTCAAGCCTCATTTTAATGCAGTTTTTATGATTTTTAATCGATGATTGTGCTTGATTGTCTCTAAAGCTGTACACTAATTGTCTCGAGTCGTGGACCCCTCGGGCGGGTCCCGACGCACTCTCCCGCTCACTTCCCCACACCTTTTCCTCACGAAAAGACCTCGGCTCTTGTTTCTGGCTGTTCCGAGAGTGCACGCGTGACTCGGCGGGGCACCCGCTGTGGGCACGTGTGGCCGCCTTGTTTGTCTGCGCGCCTCCGCACATACTACTCATGCACATACACACACATATGCGGAGCGCGGCGCCTCATACGTGATGCTGCATCGAGATGTGATGTGATGATGTACCTGGCCTCGCGCCACTGCTCTGTCGTCGGATCTGTGTCCGTACTACTACACAGGGCGAAAGAAAAATGCAGGCGGCAGGCGGAGGATTCGAACCCGCGGACGGATTTTGGAAATCAAAGTGTATCGCTTCTTGATCTCAGGTACTTACTTCTGGCCTACACGTGGTATTTGTCACAGTCACATTCCATGCGACTGTCGTGGTGCAGTTCTGTTTGTTGCTTCATCTTCATGAACATTGATTTCGAGAGGGGGGGGGGGGCTGGGAAATTTAGCGGACTTGTGTTTCTCGTACACACGGTCCCTGTACTGTCCGCAATAGTGTGCGTGTGTGTGTGTGGGCGTGGCGCTGCCGTTTCCGGGGCTGCCCCCGCCGCGCCGCAGCGGGGCCTCGCGCGCACACGGGGGGCCGGGGGCTGCCTAGCACACCTATACTTAACGGCGTGAGGTGGGTAAGGTAAGTGCACACGCATCGTGTGTGTGTGTGTGTGTGTGTGTCGGGGGCCCAAGGACGCCGCGGGGGGCGTCGGGAGGGCGGAGCCGCTGCTATACGCCTTCGCACGCCTTGTGGGAGCGAAACGTGTCCCGACTCTCTCTCTCTCTCTCTCTCTCTCTCTCTCTCTCTCTCTCTCTCTCTCTCTCTCTCTCTCTCTCTCTCTCTCTCTCTCTCTCTCTCTCTCTCTCTCTCTCTCTATCTCTCTCTCTCTCCCCACACTATCTTGCCCTATCTGCCGCTGCGCGGCCGTGCGCGCCTACACGGCGGGCACGTACGTCCTGTAACGTCTTCATGTGTGTGATTAGGCACCTGACTGACCACACACACAATGGGCGCTCTGTCAGCACTTATGCCCGCGGCACACGCACTCACACACACACACACACACACACACACACACACACACACACACATCTGTTGATGCTAAGCTACCGATGCTATCTCCCCGTGTGATGGCCCCTCGCGTGGCACTGCCCACGCGGTGCAAGCGGGAAGGTATCCAAATTAGTGCAGCCAACGTATGCAACATGGCAACAGGTACGAGTTAGCAAAGCTTTATTAAACGCCCCGAAAAATGATACGAGAACAAAATTATAATTATGACGGTACCGAACCTAGTCCTACATGCTGGAGTTATTTAAATCCATCCAAAAAAGAAAACAGTACCAATAATGGCAGTCCGAACCAACTAGCTCCCGTGTCGAAGGATTTGCAGCCGGAACGGCGGGCCTGCCATTCACTCTGCCATCCCATTCAGTCATTCGTTGATAGTAACTGGTCTGAGCCCGGCTGCCCGCAGCCCCGCGCTAGCGCTAACGATGGCCGCGGCGCCTCGTAAGGCTGAGGTGCATTGTGCAGGCAATGTAATGGTCTGTGACGTACGCCTGGCTAATAACACGGCAGTCTGTGTGTGAGGCTGGGCCGGGCTGGGCCGGGCTGGGCCCCCATTCATGCTCTCACATGCCCCCGGGCCGCCAAGCTAGTGTCCGGTAGTTGTAGTACTACGGCCAGCCAATTACCGTACACACGCGGCGCGCGGCGGCCAGCGGCGGCCCGTCCCGAGGACTGCCTCACTATACACGCTAGTACCGAGACGCGCACGGGGCACGGGGCGCCTCGGGGCCGGGGTTCAAGTACCAGCCGCTGCGATACGTTTGCCGTGGCCGCGGGACCGGGCCGCCGCGGTACGCAGATGTCGAATGGGTTGCCTACCTGGCAGGCGGGTCACCCTAGGAGAAGGTCCGCGGAAGGGTTCGCGCTCGGCTGACAGCGCAGCGCGACAGTGTCGGGAGAAGGTGTTCCGTTAGGCGGGGCGTCTGTCCTCTCGTCCACATGTCAGCGGCGGCGGAAGCGCGAACCTGGGAGCCTGGGAAGGGAACTCCGAAGTACATCGCCTTTTGAACGCATGGCGGCGCGAGCTCATGATGTGAGTGGGGGTCGTTCTGTTGCCACCTTACGAGCGTGTGAACGGACGCTGTTTCGAGCACACTGAGAAAAATCTTTGGCTCCTTACCAAAGGGTAGTTTTGTGCGTTCCACCTGGACCCTACATCTAAAACGTTTAATCCGTAGGTCTAAACTGTATAGACACGGGAGCAAAACTCTAGACACAGGCGTTAATCGTTTAGTGCCTGGCGCTAATCGTTTAGTGCGTTCCCAGACTTTCGGCCTGGGAACTAAACGTCCTGCTCTCAGAGCCAAAATATTTTCTCAGTGCAGGCTGCGAAAAAAAAAAACACATTGAGACGGCGGCGCCGAGATTTGAACAACGGGCACCACGTGTTTCGGAGGTGGCCTAAAGGCCTTTTGGAGAGACATATCGCAGTTCGTGACTTCCTTCCAAAGCCAAGGAAATTTTGCGGAAAATTATCAGAAATCTGAGAAAGACTTTTTTGTTGTTGTGGGCTGCCATACTGGGATCGGGTCGGAGGCCTAGCGGAGCGCGTACAGGACACTGATCGGCGCTGGTCAGTTCACCTGGATGAAAGTGCCTCATAAATCGTGGGAGGAAGTACGGGATGAGTCCCTAAAGAGAGCCCCCTTCCCCTCCCCTCTCTCCCGTCTGCTCGTCCGTGCTGCAAGAAAAGGAAGGGACCTGCGCTCTGGGAATGAATGGACGCAGGAGACGGCCCCGGGGGGGGGGGGGGGGGGCGTGTGGGATGGCCGATTGGACGCGCCCGGTGCCCCTGCGTTACGCCCCGCACAGGACAGAAGGGGGCGCAGCGGCTGCAGTGGAATCGCCTTCGCCTTCCGTTAGCCGCATCCTATGCGTATCGTCGACTTTGGAGACTTCAACGCAGCCGCCAGGCGGTAGGTATGAAGCGAAACGCCCGGAAACGCCGGAGCAGTATTTGCAATTTATTACTCACAGCGTTGGAATCTTGAAAACTGGCAGAACTCGCATGACGCTCTCGTGAAATTTTTGAAAGTGCTAATGAGATTTACCACCTTCCGTTTTCCGTGAAAGGTGAAGGCTGGGGATTGGAAAAACTCCCGCCTTGCTGCCAACCTCCATACTGTTTGTGCCAAACAACGCGTCTCCACTGGCGGCTCCTCGGCTAATCACCCTCACGGCGGCAGCGGGCAGCGGAAGACCTGCTCGGACGGGGAGGAAGTGTCGGTTAAACAGGGGACCTTGTAGTGTCCGGACTTTCTCGCCGCGTTTAGGCCCCTCCGGGCTCCGGGGGCCCGGGGGCCCCCGAGGCACAGGCTGATTCCCTGATGTCGGGCTGGGCTGGCTGGGCTCGGGCCGTGACGTCCACTCCCACCACTCAGTCGTCCGCAGCAGCGCTGCAGCCAGAGCTCGGTCCATTCACAACTTTTTCTCCTCCTCCTCCTCCTCTATCATCCTTCCTTCCCCCCTCCCCTCCGCCACGCATGTCCCTCTCTACTTTACTTTTTTCCCGTCCCATTCATTCAAAGCCTCCCCCCCCCACTGCCCTTTCCCCTCACGCGCGGGTATCGTAATTTTTTGTTCATTTTGTCTTTCTCGTATCGTTACGATGGTCCCATTCTTCTGATGCACCATATTCTGCCCCCCTCCCCGCCTCCCCGCGGCCACGCGGCCCTGCGGTACCGGATGACTTATGTGACGTGTTGCAGCTCCCGGTCTTTGCCCCCCCCCCCCCCCCCGCCCTCCTCTCCTCCAGTCCCCCCGTCCCCCCGTTCCCCCCGTCCCCGCGTCTCTGATGGTGCAGTGCTCGGCTCGGCCCGGTGTGGCGGGACTCGGCTCCGCACGGCTCGCGGTGGCAAAGAAACGCTTCGTACAATCCATCTCTATTCCCGTGTCACTGTGTGGCGTCCGCGGCGCGGCGCTGCGGGGGCGGCGGCGGCGGCAGCGGCAGCGGCAGCGGCAGCGGCAGCGGCAGCGGCAGCGGCAGCGGCAGCGGCAGCGGCAGCGGCAGCGGCAGCGGCAGCGGCAGCGGCAGCGGCAGCGGCAGCGGCAGCGGCAGCGGCAGCGGCAGCGGCAGCGGCAGCGGCAGTGGCAGCGGCGGCGGCGGCGGCCGCGGAGCAACGCACTGTCTCAGCCGTCGTGCCAACCCAACGCACCAACTGACCGGATGTGGTCTAACGTCGTCCTGCTGAGGCGAGATGCCAGCCGCCCAGCCTTAATTTGTATTTTGTTTTCGTTTCATTTTTTTTTTGACATGCGCTCCGCGAATTCGAGGGAACTCTGGCCTAAATAACTCAAAATGCTCATTATCACGTGTATTGTATGCATGGGGCCGTTCCGAAACAACGCACATCGGAAATTTAGCGCGGTGAGAGGAGGTGCGCAGGACCGTCTGTGGGAGTCGAACCCACCAAGCCTGAGACTACCGTATCAAGCCTGCGCCAACGACAGTTTGCTCCAGCACTACCACTCTCATACGAGCGAAACAAGGGTTTCAAAGCAGATGGTTGGTTACCCTCAATTCTGTATACTTGACTCGAGAATTTTTGCCAAGCAGCTCGAATATGCTTGGTGCAAGTAATGCCTTAAATACGGTACTTTCCAGTACTTGAACCAAGCATCTTCGATTTGCTTGGAAAAACTTCTCGAGTCAAGTATACAGAATTGAGGGCGTGGAGGTGAATGTGGTTGGTTAACGATCCCCGTGTGTGTGTGTGTGTGTGTGTGTGTGTGTGTGTGTGTGTGTGAAGAGAGACAGACAGACACAGGGAGACAAGAAGAGAGAGAGAGAGAGAGAGGGGGGGAGAGAGAGAGAGAGAGAGAGAGAGAGAGAGAGAGAGAGAGAGAGAGAGAGAGAGAATTGACGGGTCTCTCTTTCTCTCTCTCTCTCTCTTTCTCTCTCTCTCTCTCGCACTTACCTCCCCACAGTCGCACAGTGGCACTGACGCCCGGCATCAGTGGAGCAGAGCGCCGCGGCGGCGGCAATTTTCAATTGTCTTGAACTGTAGTGCGCGGCGCTGTGCGGCACTGGGCGGCGGTGCGCGGGGCCGGCGGGCGGATTAATTGGAATGGAAGTCAAATGGCCTGGCCCCCCCCGGCCCCCCCCCCCCCCCGGCCCCGCCGGCGGCCCCACTGTGCCGCAGGTACGACGCGGGGGTGCGGGGGCCGACGGGGGCCCTGCGCCGCGGCCGGCAGAAAGCGTAACGACTGCCCCCGGGAGCTCCGGGCCGGGCCCGGCCGGGCTCATGACCCCCTCCGAGGTCGACAGGCCGGCGCTGCCCCCCCCCCCTTCCTCCTCCTCCCCGATCGGCCACCTCCGGCGGCACCTAGTGGCACCCCGCGGCGCACACTACTGATGGCTTCAGCGCCGCCGCGCCGCCGTGCCGCTGGGGCCCTCCACCTCCAGCTGGCGTCTTTCTCTGGCGTTATGACACCACAGAAACAATTTTGTCCGAAAACTATTTGAGCCATCGTCCGGCATGCATGCATCACTGTGAAGCTTTACTTAGACAAGCTTTTGATCTTTATTTTCTGTCAGAATGAGTGCCGTTTTCTTATTCCCTCGCCTACCTATGTGTATTCAGACCCGCTTTTTTTCGTCTTTCTTTCCAGTCGCGTTGCGGTAAAATAAAAATTTCTTGCGTGGTCTGGCGGCAGCTCAGCTAGCAGGCGTCATTGGATTCCTTCTATACACGCCTCACGGCGACAGAGACACATCGATCCCCGAGACGAATGGAGGACAGAGCGCAGAAGGGGGAGAAGGGGAAAGGGGGGGGGGGGGGTGAGCGGGGCCGCGAGCGCAGCGCCACACAGCGCGCTATGGGAGGCGTCAAGCGTGTGAGAAAAATTTGTCCGGATGGCGGGCGCGCGGGTGAGGCGGGGCGAGGTGTGGCCACCCGGCCGGGGGACAGAAGAGAAAGTAGCGAAGCAGCTAGCGGCAGCACACCCGACCCGACCTCACCCGACCTAACCCGTGAGTGGAAGACATCGGCTCGCCGACGTCACTTCGGCAGCCGTCCGCCGGGCCGGTAGGCAGACCGTGTGCAGCGGCGCTGTCGGGTTGCCTACCCACCGGGCGCGCTGCTGCTGCTGCTGCTGCTGCTGCTGCTGCTGCTGCCCCCTCCGCCTGCCTGCATGGGGAAGGTAGAGCGCAGGAAAGAAACTAACGCGCAGCCAAGAAAGTCACTGCGTCTAGATCCGGTATTCGAACCCGTGCTCAGCAAAACTGGTGCCGCCCGCGGGCTCAAATACGTACGGGCACTGGAGGATGTGAGTTTTCGTCTCCTTTCCTCATCTCACCCGCGCGTCAGTTTCCTTGGTGCACCTACCCTGCTCTGCTAACCATCAGCCCGCGTGGTGATCCTACCATCCACCACGGCCGGTGGCGGCGGCGTGCCGTGTGTGATGGGACGCCCGGCCGGTCTTGTGGTTTCGGTGTGTGGCTGAGCGAAGCTGAGCGGAGCTGAGCGGAAGCACGCTGCTACTGTACGTCGGGGGCCGCCGGGGGCCGCCCGCCCGTCTGCCCCGCGCCACGGGGTGTCCGCAGGGCCCTCACTGTCTTCTCTCCTTCTTTCCCTTCTTTTATATTTTTCAGATGGAACTTCTTTCCTCTTCCCCTCTCCTGTGTGTGTGTGTGTGTGTGTGTGTGTGTGTGTGTGTGTGTGTGTGTGTGTGTGTGTGTGGAAGTGTCTGGGAGAAGGGGACGGGGCGGCAGCAGAGGCTTTTGACGGCGCGCGACGATGCACCACTTTGAATGGAATGGATGGCAGCCGGGGCCCGCCGGAGGCCCCCCCACATGATAGCGCGAGCGAGGACGGGGAGCGGGTCGAGGGGGTGAGGGGGGGGGGGGGGTTGAGGGGGCGGGGGGGGGGGGATGAGGGGGGGGGGGGGGGATGAGGGGCGGGGGGGGGCATTTGATGACTGCGCGGCTCCTCCCGGAACCATTTAAAATTCACGTAACACCTTTTGTTGGTGTGACTAGGCTGGGCTACTGTACATCTGCGGGACTCTGGAAGGCACACTAGCCCACCGTCCCCGAGTCACGGAGACTGTGTTTGTGAACGACCCCCACAGAAGCGGAGAGAGAGAGAGAGAGAGAGAGAGAGAGAGAGAGAGAGAGAGAGAGAGAGAGAGAGAGAGAGAGAGAGAGAGAGAGAGAGAGAGAGAGAGAGAGAGAGAGAGAGAGAGAGAGAGAAAGAGAGAGAGAGAGCGAGTGAGAAAGAGAGAGAAGGAGTCCCTAACAGAAAAGGAACTCCCTCCCGAGGCTCTTGGATTTGAATCCCTCCGTAGTTCCAAAACCAAGTTCCTTGGGAGTCCCTAAATGGTGCATTCTAAGGATTTGGAATTTCGAGAAAACGGAGATTCCAAATCCCCTCGAACTCCCTCCGGAGTCCGTGTAGGTACGGCTGCGTCTGTGGACCGGTCTAGCCTACTGGTACCCAGACGTCTCCATCAACATTGCAATCGATAGGGAACGTAACGAGCACAGTTACTACGTAGCGGCAAAACTCATAGAGCTGCTTAAAAATAACCTAAGTGTTCAAAAAAGTACCGAATTGGACAGAGTAAGAAATGAGTGCCTCGCGCAGGACAGGGACTCGGGAGGGAATTCGTTGTAGGGGGACTCCAGAGGGATTTCAGCAGACCAAATGAAATCCCTCTGAAGTTCCTCTCTTGGAGAGGGACTTCAGGGTAACTTCAGAGGACAGAGAGTTCATTTTTTGTTAGTGGAGAGAGAGAGAGAGAGAGAGAGAGAGAGAGAGAGAGAGAGAGAGAGAGAGAGAGAGAGAGAGAGAGGGGGGGGGGGGGGTATACAAGAAGGACGGATCACGCACACATACATACATACATACCCAAGGATGACTCATATGCCCGGTAGCAATAGGGCGGATCAGCGTCTGCGTTGCGAACGCTGGAACAGCAGTACTTGGTAGATGAGTCATGAAAAGGTGCGCGTTTTTCTTCGCCGCATGGTAACGTCGAGTACACGTCACGGGATGACGATTTGACCACCCTGATTTGAACGACATGGCACCATGGCACCCTCGCACAGAGATGACGAACATCGGTTATGGCATTTCCAGGGTGTTCTTTTCTCTTCCAAAACGTGGATTGCGAGGACGTGGAGGTTGTATGGATGTTGAGGACGTGGGGGCCGCGGTGCCGGCCGGCTGCCGGCTTGCGGTGCCGGCGGCGCGTCTACAGGTTCCCCTCGCTGCACCACAACACACATAGCGAGCCTCACACTCCTCCGCGCTGCCGACGTCTGCCTCGCTACTGCTCTGGCAAACCGCAGGGAAGAGGTATGTTCCCTACTATGTACATATAAATGCTCGACCCGGCCACAAAATAAAAGGGAATGCCGCCGCCTGAGGCCTCACCGGTGAGGGGCCCCAGGCCGGGCCCCGGGCCGGGCCCCGGCCCGCCTCACATCATAGCGGAGGCATACGCACACGTCTGGACCGCACAATCCCGTGCTGCGTGCCGCTGTCCCCGCCAGGATCATCATCATCATCATCATCATCATTGCCTTCACATCCGCCATTCCCACCCCGT
>CM076250.1:18092632-18275132 GCA_038380765.1 Odontothrips loti | reverse complement strand
CCTTGACGGGAAGAGGCCAACATCAATCACACACGCCGCCGTTTCCGGTCCCCGCCGGCCCCCGCTCGCTGTCTGACTGTCTGTCTGTCTCTAATCTGAGCGAGCCAGACAGCAGCGCAGGTGCCCATACCGACTCTCACGTCGTACTACTGGCTGTACTTTACACACCTTATGAGTAGCCCAATAAGCCAAAGTGGTACTGAGTCATGCGCTCGTACCCAAACTCGTGAGGGTTCGTACGTGATGTCAACATTGGGAGCGAGAGCAGTTGGGTTGGTTATGGGCTCCGTATCACACAGCCGCTCTCGTTGGCAACCGCGTGGATTCACAGTATGCATACAGGTGAGTGGTATTGAGTAGCGCGTTCTGCAGATGAGCGGTTTTGTGCAGGATACCGGCTAGTTGAGTGCTTTTGTGGCAGGCGGCTGGCAGATGAGCGCAAATGCTTAGGAGGTATCGAGTTGTAGGTAAGGATTTTTGCGTGGTGGGCACTTAAGTCCTCGGCTGGATGTAGCCGGTCCGGGCGGGCTTCAGACCGTCCCGGACGCAGACGCGCGCTTTCTTGCTAACGCCGTGCGAGCTGGGCGGGCGGCGCCGCGGCGCGTTTGCGGAGCGTGAAAATTAGAATCCGCGTTTCTTGCCCCGATCAGAACAGTTGGAGGCGGCCAGGGGACGGAGCGGGGCGCGCAGGGATGCCGGCGCAGGCAGCGCAGCACAGCGCAGCCGCTAGAGTGTCGCCGAGACCGTGTGAAAATCAGACGGCTGAGTGGCCACGCTGCCAAAGTGGACGCACGCCGGAGAAGCGCGCCCCGAGGCTCGCGGCCGGTAGGGCTGGTAGCGCCAAGGCATGCCGACGTGTGGATGGACTCATGAGGAAGAGGAGGAGGAGAAGACATGGGGAATGGAGGAGGGCCGTGATGAAAGAAGTTGGCTGAGAAAAAAAGGAAAAAACAACTTGTGGGCAACTCCGATTTAGAGGAGGTGTGATTCGGGAAAGGATTCCGAGAGGAGGCAGGAGAGGAAGAAGGGGAAGAAAAAAAAAGAAGGTCGACGGACGCGCGAGGCGTGGAGTACAAAGGGATTCGATATCAACGACGCGCCGCTGGTCGCGGTCATTTACAAATTAAAATAGCTCGTCAAAGGCGAGGGTGATGGGGGGTCCTCAGGTAAGGAAGCGGTACATCCGGAGGCCATGAGGGGCACAGAGGAGGCGCGCTGCAGCAAGGTGGAGCTGGGCGGAGCCAGCAGGCGGGATTACAGTGTATTGGCACCCCGTATGAAAAACTGCTGTCAACACCAGCAGTGCACATGGTACTGTTGCACCCGGCGGCCTCTCCAGATATGACGACACCCCAACGGGGGCAGAGCCAGAGGCAAAGCCAAGCGGCGAGAACGGTGTGCCGTGCCTCGGCGACAACGAACCCAGGAAGGCGCCCGGCTGCGCCCGGCAGGTGTATCCATCCAGTCACGCTCGCCGGTGATTGGCTGCGCGCGTCGTGAGGTGCGCAATGTGCATGCGCATTGTTTAGAAAGGGGCCGCCGTCGTGTCGGGCGAGTTAAACATGCGCCGGCTGCATATTCGCCCTTTGGTTTGTGCGCGTACTTGCCGCGCGGCCCCGTCTGCGGCTCTAGCAAGGCACGCAGGAGGGACAGGTGTTTCGCACGATTTGTGACGTTCGCTTACGAGCGGGATTTTCACAGTCGCCGACCGTGCCTGTTTGATCTGCCCGCTTTGATACTTTAACCAAGTATCCACTCGCCGCCATTTTTTTTAATATCGTCAACTAAAATGTGAAGAAGCCACCCAAACAAGGGGCTGCAACGTCAGTATTCTCCCAGTACGTATTCTCAAGAATTTAGTATTCCGCGTATCCCTCTTAATGACTAACATTTGCAAAATTGCACATGTATTCCGAAGAATTTCGTGAAGTATTCCCAAGGTATTCTCTAGAGAATATATTCTTAGCACGGGAAATTCACGAGTTGCAGACCCTTGCACCCAAAGGATGAACACTAGCTGCTAATCTAACCTGCCCTAACTGAACCGAACCAACCGAAAGGGTCACGGCTGCCGCGGTTCGCCGCACACTGCGAGGGCACTGCTTTTGGGGCTACAATTAACCTGGTAAAAATTCACACCCTTTTTCCAAAGAGCGGTCGGCCAGCGTCTCTGTGCGCGTGGCGTGGACGGGGACCGCGAGACACTTGCCTGCCCGCTTGTGTTAATCCTTCTCCAGAGACATTTTCTTTTTCTCTGGCAACGCGGCCGGCGCTCGCTGGCGCTGCCGTCCTCTGGTCTCCCCCCCCCTCCCCCTCCCCTTTCCCCGCGGAGCCCCTGCCTGTTTCGCAACGACTCCGGTGTGCGCGCGCGAAGTCCGTCAAAGTGTGAGGCAAAACGTTATCCGGTTTGAGGGCGGCTTGCCACGCCTTTTGCGCCCCGCCCCGCCACGCCCCGCCAGGCCGCGCCCTTGCAGTGCCCCCCGCTCGCCCACCGAACCTTTTACCCCCGTTGTCACAGGACCACGCCGCATTACGGGGCCCTGGCGGGGCCCTGGCGGGGCCCTGGCGGGGCCCTGGCGGGGCCCTGGCGGAGCCCTGGCGGGGCCCTGGCGGGGCCCTGGCGGGGCCCTGGCGCGGCCCTGGCGCGGCCCTGGCGGGGCCCTGGCGGAGCCCTGGCGGGGCCCTGGCGGAGCCCTGGCGGAGCGCTGCCCTGCCCGGCCCGCCTTTTGCCGTGGATCCCTTGTGCTCCCTGGCGACCTGACACCCCGTCGCCCAACGCCGCGCGGCCGCGGCCTTAATGATGAGGAACAACAATCTCATCACAGAAAGCGACCAGCGGAATCAAAAGCAGAAGAGGGAAAGCAATCCATCTGTAAGGAGGGTGCCTGGAGGTGTGCTGTGCTGCTGCGCGCTGCGCTACCCGGCGCGGTGTGCTATCCGAGCGTGGTGCTTGACTTTCGCGCGCGCTATGCTGCCGCCGCTTGGACGATCGTCGACGAACGCGGTAAATGGGGCACCGCGGGGGTGGAAAAAGTCGGAACGAACTGAACGGGGTCGTTCCAGAACCAGATGCCGCAGTTGGCGCGTGATATGTCAGTTTGAGCAGCAGTGGGCCGGGCTTACAAGGGACACTAAGACGGTGGGCAGCCGCCTTGGCAGCCCGGCTCGCTGCCTTGTGTCGTGTACGGCGCTTCGTCGTCGCGTCGCTTGGCTTCACGCCGCAGTTCCGCGCCACAAAGGGAAGGCGTTCGCCGCGGCTCGGCGTTCGCTGCTGGTGTTGGTCGCTCTCCGCTTGGGAACCATTGGGAACATGCTCCCGTCCCGGCGTCTCGACAGACTCAAATTACGCATCGCAGGAAAGTATCGCACAGCGTTAGAGACCCACGAGGGACAGAGGGGGAGGGGAGCTGCGGTGGCGGTGGCGCGTGGAGGGGAGAGAGGAGAGAGAGAGAGAGAGAGAGAGAGAGAGAGAGAGAGAGAGAGAGAGAGAGAGAGAGAGAGAGAGAGAGAGAGAGAGAGAGAGAGAGAGAGAGAGAGAGAGAGAGAGAGAGAGAGAGAGAGAGAGAGAGAGAGAGAGAGATAGGGGAGGGGGGTAAATCCGAACGACATGACTCTTTCTGGCCGGCGACGCGCGAGTAGAGAGCAAAAGCCGCGAGCCCGCAATGCGCCTGCTGCTCCACCTCAGCAAGCGGAACAAAACGTTTCCATTTGGGCCTCTGTAACGCGTCAGCCACTGCGGGGCCC
The DNA here is from genome assembly GCA_038380765.1 of Odontothrips loti. NCBI lineage: Eukaryota > Metazoa > Arthropoda > Insecta > Thysanoptera > Thripidae > Odontothrips > Odontothrips loti. The sequence continues at coordinate 18,271,388 of CM076250.1, read as the reverse complement.
GGGCGGGGCCCTGGCGGGGCCCTGGCGGGGCCTGTGTGCCCAGACTGCTCCGGTTGGCTGGCCTGATCGGAACGGCGTTAGATCCCCGCGCCGCAATTTCCAAGAGGTTTTCTATTTTTTTTTAAAGTCCGCGCGCTCTTCTTAGATTCAGATCTGCTGTTTCCAAGTTTTAGTGTGAGCTTTCAGTGAGCTTCGTTGGGCGGGTTGACGAGGAGCTGTATCCATGTCTGCCTTCGCAAGCTGAGGGCAGAAGTTTCTGAAAATCACCACCGAGTTACATGGCACCAGCACGGCAGCGAGGAGAGGTACCGCTTGCCGCGTCGCCTTGCCGCCTCGTTCTTTTTCCTCCTATGACTGTCAGAAATTGGAGGCGAGCACAGTGAGCAGGAAAGGCGCGCACGACGCCGGGCAGAGGACGGGGAGGTGGGGGAGGGCGAGGGACTGTTTTTTTCCCCTTGAATTACCACCAGAAACAGCTCACTGGAAGCAAGAAGAAGGAGCTGAATGTAATTTAGGGAAAAAGGGCGACGACACACGCGCATCCCGTCCCGGCTGGTCCGACGGGGCCCGGCGGGGCCGCGCACACTACCTGTCCTCGTCATTAAAGTGATTTACCAGCCCGGCAGACTCACAAAACATTCTCATGACAAACACATCCGAAATGTGTTGTTATAGAAAGTGGTGGCAACGGGGGAAATGATCGGGTAGTGGCAAAGCGGCCGGGGAGGGAGGTCGTAATGACCGTCTCGCGAGCGGACGCGGCGGCGCGGCGCGGGGGCTCGGGAGGTGTGAAGCTGCGTTATGGTAGTGTCAGAGAAACGATGAGCCCGAGCAGACTTGAGTGGTTTCCCACCAGCCCCCATGCTCGCCCTGTGCTCCGACAAAAATGTGCGAATTCACTAAAGGGAGGGGCCCTGACACAATTTGCACACGATTTTTTTTTCTTTCGAAAATCAAGACAGAGTCAACTGCATACTTTAACCAAAACTAAAATTTCCCCAAAATTCGCTAAAGAGCGTACACTGAAACTCACACACGACGGTGGAGTGACTCCCAAGAGGGACTGCAGCGACCATAACGCATCATTGACCTGATACGGCGCGCAGAGGAGCAAGCAGAGCGGACAGGCGAGAGGACCGAGACCGTGAAAAATAAAAATGAAACAAAACATTACGTAGCAGCCGATGCGGTGCGGTAGTTGCAGCGGTGGCGGCAGCAGCGGTGGCGGTGGGGGATGCCGGAGTTATCGCACATGTGGATCCCGTGGCGCACGCAGCGCACAGACGCAGCGCCCGCGCCGCACATCGCCAGAGCGCGCGCCGCGGGACACGATAATCCCTCAAGACCAACACAAATCTTGCCTGTAATTGGGTTTTAAACCCGCATGTGCCCCCCAACCCCGTCCCCGGCGGTCCCCGGCTCCACGTGTATCCCGCCGTCACGCCGGTGAAGGCAGCAAAGGAATAAAAATAATCGAGAAAGAGGAGAGAGAAAAAAAAAGGGAGAAAAAGGGAGAAGGGAGCAGCAAACACCCTGAAATCTCGCCTGGGCGCCCGCACCACCGCGCCGGTCCGCTCACGCCCGCCAAGGACCGCGAAGGGCTGGCGAGCGCAGCCAGCGCAGCCCTAGCAGGCCGCAGACTCTGTTGACAGGCCTGACAGTTGGCGCGGCGCTGCGGGGAAGGGGCTGACAGACAGGTAGGAAAACAAACGAAAACCCGAAACCGCGTGCGCGCGTCTGGCCCGTGTTCAAAGAGAGCGCAGAGCGCTGGCTGGTTTTGCGTGGCGCCGGGCCGTGACGCTGGTGACGACTGCGGGGAAAATGTCGATGCCGTCAAATCCGTGACGTCTGACCCCGTTACTTCGGATGTGAGGGAGACCAGAAGACCCAGAGAGGCACCGGGAGCGTCTTGGTTACGACACCCGTAAAAACCCGTTGGTTGGCCTTTGGGCTTGCTTTTAAATCAATGTTCTGTTCGCAAAAAAAAAAAACAGAAAAAAAAAGCCCGGGTCCCTAGAAATATTTTTTGCTCTTTATTATTTGTTTTAAATTTTTGACTTATCTACAAAATATCAAACGAAAGTACAGTGTGCAGCCGGATGAGCGCGGAGCTGCTCGGAGCCGCGCGGAGCTGGCAGGTGACTGACTGTCTGGCTGGCTACCAACCCTATCGTATGTAACAGCCCTCTGCTCAGGTAGAACAGATGCAAATTAGATCTTTCTCTTTCCCCGTGCTCTTTCCTCCCGTCCGCCAGAGGCTGCCGTGCTCGCGTTCGTTAGCCAAACTCTTTCCCCTTCTTTCTCCCACAGACAATGTTAATTATTCCAACAACGGATATTGCTGTTGCCAATGTACGTTATCTTGCGTCAAATGTTAGCACCGGTTTTCATTTCATTTTTTCTCCCTTTAAACGCGTCGCGGCCGCCTTTCTTACTTTCATGCAGTAAATGTTAGAAAGTCACAACAACAGGAGTTATGGTTCTGGGTAACTTTTATTTTCCATTTCCTTTAATTGCATGCCGGCGCAAGCTTGTATTGCGTCGGGTTGAGTGCGATTAGAATTTTTGCATTTACTACAAATTCTGTTTCACTCTGGTCTTGAGTTGATGAGCAGAGCAAAATATTGTCATCTTCGTCGCGATCACCTCATATTCAAGGGCCCGCTTGGCGGTTCCGAGGTAAGGGCACATTGGTTGTGTTCCACTGGGGATGTGATGCTGCCACGCCTCTGCGAGGGCAAGATGACAAACTGGGACGCGTCGAATCTGTCAACAAAAAAAGGGGGAGAAGTCTCTCTCTCTCTCTCTCTCTCTCTCTCTCTCTCTCTCTCTCTCTCTCTCTCTCTCTCTCTTTTTTTTTTTTTCCCGTGCGGTGACATTTGCATATCAGGCGCGCGGTCCTCTTTCTCTAGTTCAGTGTTTACACATCTGGACCGTTTCGGTGGGGGCAAACGGAAGACAGAAGAACAGCGCGGACGGAAGGGCGAACGCAGAACCAACGTGTATCTGGGTAGACTGCACGAAGTTGGCCGGAGGCAGAGGGATTCCTTCATAAACCCAATATGGTTGATATTTCGAATGACCGAGTGATCAAAATTAGAAGTTGTCGTTCCGAGCATTCTTAGACATCGGGTAAGTGAGTGAAAAGAGCCAACTGAACAGATAGGCAAAGACGAAAAAGGAGAGAGAGAGAGAGAGAGAGAGAGAGAGAGAGAGAGAGAGAGAGAGAGAGAGAGAGAGAGAGAGAGAGAGAGAGAGAGAGAGACCCCCAACACGCGGTGCGAAACTTTTCCAAGAGCAGAGAGGAACACCATGCCTCGATGAAGCGGCCCTGATAAAAATGCTATCATGATAAATGGATGTGCAGCCGCGAAGGTGGATCGAATACAGCCTCTCTCTCTCAGCTCTCTCTCTCTCTCTCTCTCTCTCTCTCTCTCTCTCTCTCTCTCTCTCTCTCTCTCTCTCTCTCTCTCTCTCTCTCTCCCCTCCCCTCCAACTCGCGCTCCCTCGCTCAGGCGCGCTGATAGTCCGTATTTTATGCCCAGTATTTGGCCTGTTCGCTCGCTTTGACGCCCAGCGCCCCCGCCCCACTCGCCCCGTTTATACTCAAGTGGGCAGAATAGACAGGCGCCAATGATCGGTCTAACTCTGCGTTCAGGCTCCATGCACGATGCAAGCTATCGGTGTTCAATGGACGTAGGTTCAGGTACTAAGGGTGAAAAATGAAAACACATGTGAGCTCCAGTGTGTAAAAGAGTTGGAAAACTAGTTCCCTGCCATAGTCAACCCCGTCATTGTGGCGGTGTTTGTCCCGCAATGCCTCCGACGGTACGGGGCCCCGGGGCCCCCACGTGACCGGCGGCAGGTTCAGCAGCGGGCAGAAGGCGCTTTGGGACCTCGCGGTGCGACGGTGGCGGTCTGAATCAGCAGCCACCACTTCATTTCTTGTACGCAATCAGGGCTGTGGATCTTTTTAGAGTTCTCCCGCTGCGATTGGTTTCTTTACGACGTGAAAAGATGACATCCCGTTCGATTTGGCTGCGAAATGGTCCCCCTCCCTCCCACCTCCCCCCTCCCTCTCCCTGCCTCTCTCCCGTCGGGTCGCGGCAGGCCGGGGGGCCCTGAACCTGGCCGCGCTCCTTGTCTTTCCCGTCCTTCTTTCCTATTCCTCCTTCTCCCAGCGTTCCCCGCTCAGAGAAGGGCAACTCATTGAGTGCGCTACAGTGCCTGGTGCTGATGTGTTGCCGGTAATGAAGTAGACGTTTCGGTTTTTCTGTTATTTTCGCCACTGATGCGGAAATGTGCCTCGCCGCCGCGGACAGGCGCAGACTTTTTATACATTCTTATCGGGCGAGTAGGCAGGGCACACAGATTGGAGCCCTGCATTGGAAACGCTCTGGCCTCTCCGCGAGTGAAAATACAAAGTAAGCCTTTTCGTCAAAGAGAAATTCAAAAAATGGGGTGCCAAAGTACCTGGATTGTAATTATTATTTTCACCTTGCCCTCTTACACTTTGCAGAAGCTCGTTGGCAAGGAGGGCAAGGAGGCCACACGCCCTGTCCATATTCTCACCCATACTGGCCGCCCCCTGAGACAACGCGCTGAGTTCGCAAAACGGACAGAAAAATTGTGCGAAGTCTTGGCCTTTCCGCACACAGGCGTGGATGGCCTTCGTGGGTACTAGATGGCAAGCGCAGGCGGCCCGACCATCACAATACCTCCCCCCCCCCCCCCGGTGGCGACGCACCGCATCTTACCACCCCCTCCCCCTCTTTCTGAATGCCACAATTTTTCACCCCCGCTATTTCCCCTCTGCGTGGGACGTATAAACACACATTTCTCGGCGACAATGCCAGACTATACCTGCCATTTAAGAAGTCCCGCGAGTCCCCCCCCCCCCTCCCCGTTCTCCACCCTCCCGCGCGCCAAGCGCCCACCACCTTTGGCTTTCCCGCCCCCTCTCGGCAGAGATGAAAAACGCCCTGCCCGTCGTGGTCTGGTCCTGGTCCCTCTCGCGGCAAGGCGTGCTTCGGTTTTCCCCCAACCCACACAACTTAAGATTTCGGCCGAAGGTGGCGCCCGCCTGTGCGCTGGGCTCCGGCCGGCGGCTCGGCTCGGCTCTCGGGGGCGCCCAGCCCGGGAGGCCCGGGGGGTACGCGGTGGTGGGGGTGGTGGATGGGGGTGGGGGGCCGACTGCGTGCTTTGATTGGCGGAGAGTAGCCCTTGCTGCACGCGGGGAGCAGGCGAGGCGTGGCGCGGAGCCCAAGACTATCTCATCAATTTCAACCCCTATATTATTCTGGGTCTTTGCAACCCTTTCCCCGCAGGCCGAGCGCGCGCGCTCCGCCGCCGCCGCCTCCTTCTTCGTCTCTACTTTTCCCCTCCTCTGTCTCTGTCCCTCACGCACGGCCCTGTTTAATCTTTCTTTCTCCTCCTCCTCCTTCTTCCCGGAGCCGCGCCCGCGCGCACTTTCTTTGCTTGCTCGCCTTCCTCCGTCTTTAAAAACGGGGAATGAGAAAGGCGGACGGGACGGGCTTGAAGGGGGATGATGGAAGGAAACGCCGCGCCACGCCGCGCCACGCCCCGAGGAGGAGTAGTGAGTACAATTGCTGTTTTAATTGTTCCAGCGAGTGCAGTTTGGGGAGGCTTCAAATGAGTGTATGGCTGAAGGTTTTGCTCTGTGCGGAGGTACGTGGGGGAGGAAGGGGAGGCCCCGCGGCGGTGGAGGAAGGATGGGGGGGGGGGGGGGGAGGACGGACGGGGGTTGCGCACGGCTGGGCCGCGGCGGTCGCAAGTCACTCCGCCGCCGTCGTCCAGGGGTGGGCGCCCGTTCGGGCCGCGAGCAGCGCGCCGTGCCGCCCCGCGTCCGCCCCGCGTCTTACGGGATGCAAATGAAGCCCCAGGCCACGGATGCGGCTGGCTGGCTGGATGGCTGTCTTAGCATGGACCCGGCCGTGGCGTCCAGAGCCACTCAAATGCCCCCCGGTAAGAGGATGGGATCGATCCAAACGTTGACGGACCCGCATCGATCCCAATAACACGCCAATTTTTTCCCCCAATCGGATTGGTTGCCGCGGCGTGTCGTTGGTGTGCGGTATATATGCTGAATACACGAATTGACGCTGGCAGGCGGATGGCGCCTGCGATGGCCGTGCTGCACACGCAGTGGCCCCGAGCGCCCGGCTGGGTAGGCTGTCCCGCCGAGCCGGAGTGCCCAGCGGGACTGCCTACCCCACGCCTGCAGGGGCTACGGGGCTCCCCGCTGTTCGGACTGCCTTGGGTGCCACTCCTGTATTCGATCGGACGGCATGGACCGGGCCGCGGGCTTGAGAAATGCGAGGATCTCTCTAACTCACATGTCACTAGACGAGAGCTTAACTGCAAAGGGGGGATAGATATGTAGTTGGTCTATTAAACGACAAAAAAGTGGTGATATATTTTTTTTATCAGTCTTTCTGTTTAAACGAAGTTACTGGTATTGATCGTGCGCCCCCACGACACTAAAGCCTGCTAGAATGCAACGCTGTTTCTCTTCTCTATCCCTCATCTCGAAGGGAGAGAGAGAGAGAGAGAGAGAGAGAGAGAGAGAGAGAGAGAGAGAGAGAGAGAGAGAGAGAGAGAGAGAGAGAGAGAGAGAGAGAGAGAGAGAAAGAGAGAAAGAGAGATGTGTGGCTTATAGGGGAGGACGGGAGGGGAATGGACCTGGTCGTGCTTCGACGCAGCAAGGGGTTGGAAATTAGAAGAAAGCGGTGGGAACGAGACAGCAAGCCCTCGTATGGTGCTGACGCCGAGGAGGTGCGAGAGAGACGACCTCGCCTGCTTCTGCTGTCTCTGTCGCTCCGCTAACTCCCCGCCAGCACCTTCTTTGTCTTCCAAATTTTTATCTCTCCCTCCACATCTTCCACCGCTGCCATACATGGACCGGGTGCGAGCGAGAGGGGACGATTTTCTTTTCCGCGTCGCCTCCACCTCCTCCTTCGTTCCTTTCTGTCTTACCCTCTCTCCCGGTTCTTTTCTCCCTCATCTACCAAATTCTGGGGAGCGGCAACCTCTTGCGGGGCTGTCTTTCTCTGTCTGCTGCCCGGCGAGCCTAATAAGTTGCTCCCTCTTCCTCTCTTTCTGGCGCCCCCCCCCCCCCCGGGTCTGCGCGGGTCCCCTAGGGTCCCACCCCTCACTTTCTTTCATTTTCTTCCTTAGACTCACCCACCCACACACCCACGGAGGCGCCCTCACGCACACACGCGCACACACACACGGACGGCGCACGCACACACGCCCGTTTTAAATTAAAATTAACGTACACGGACTGGCACTCGGGTCCCTCCAGATAGCGGCGCCACGCAGCGCCCCGCAGCCCCGCAGCCCTCGGCCCGGCCGCCACATGTACAGTGTGAGGCCGATACGCCCCGGGCCGATGCGCTTTTTACGCCCTTTATTATTAAGAAGGGTTCATTATTACTATTACTACTTTTTGCCCTTGTTCAGTCTTCGCCTCTCGGAAGAGCTGATAGGCAGCTGGCAGCGAAGAGCCACGCAATCTTGTTCTATAGGACGGGATTTCCTAGCAAGAGGAATGCGAGAGATATGTCAAGAAATTTAAGGACCGGGGATGAGACCTGCTGCCGCGCGCTGATACCCCCTCCTGGTCCCCCGATGTTGGTCCGCCTTCTTCTGGAGATGATAAGCTTCATTAGTGCCCCCTGTGTATGCGTGCGCGTGATACTGGCGTCGTTGCTGTTTTTGCGTGTGCGTGAATCTGCTACGTCTGCGCCATTTTCCTGCTCGAGAGCCATTTTCTCTACTTTTCATACCAGGCGCTATCAGGCGTCCGGTTCATAGGGAGCTGATAAGTTTCTGCGTTGCCTACGGGTGGAATGTCTCGGCTGCTAACCGATTATGCATTCGTAACCGTTCCAGAGACAGGAAAAAGCGAATCTAGTTCCAAGACCAAAAAGGCAATTTCTCAAAACTTTGAAGAACATTTTTCTTGATTCAGAATATTTCTTGATTCAACCATGGATTCGGCTTTAAATCTAGAATTTGGATTTTTAATGTACATGTCGCAAACTCAAAAGGAGACACAAGTCACTCATGGCCGCTCTTCACGTTTCGAATCCACGCAGAAAAAAGATTCGTTGTCACAACAAATACTCGTGACAAGCAGTAAATTTGGCCGTGGCAACAATAATTTCGTGTTGGGGGAACCACAAGTTAGTTGAGCTAGCGAAAATTTAGTTCTCGCATCAAAATTTGTTGTTTGTCCCAAATTCATTGTGACAACTTATCATTTTTCTGGCGTGCCTATGTTTTATCTAATGAAACGAGAGCACTGGAACTTAATCTCCTAAAGTTATTTATTTTATAAAATATGCTACATAGTAGTGAGGTAGGCAAAGGCCCTTGACGGGGTGGGTATCCGGTGCTCGCTGAGCTGGTCCAAATTATCCACGTTTTACCGGAGAGGGCACGTCACCCCCTAGGTTTCTGTAGTTGGTCATAAAACCCCTTCCAAAAATAATTTAACCCCCTTTGATCAAATCCGACCATACCCCACCATTTTTTAGTTTTCCCATAAGAAATACATGGGGGAAAGTATGCAATTACGCGACGGCCCCATTCGGTGTCTCGAAGGAGCCTATCCTAAATTGTTTTCCTGAACGTCAGGAACGAGGTAAAGTCGTCCCAGTGTCGATATCTGCCCCCTAACAGACGTGGCACAGTATGAAAAATTTGTCAGTTTCTTCTAAACCTGAAACTGTTTAAAAACGACGTTTTCGCAGAAATATCACCCTGGATCCCCGTGTTTATGCATGATCGATCCGTTATCGTTAGGGACATTCCAGAGAGTCGGAAGGTTAGGTTAGGATCACCGGAAGGTTAGGTAAGGCTCCTTAGTAAGGACACTTTCTCCTAAATACAGCCGGCCATACCAGGGGGCCTACCCTAACCTGCCGGTGATCCTAACCTAACCTTCCGACTCTCTAGTGCGTCCCTAACAAAAACGGCTCGATCGTGGATACAAACTGAGCTCCGGAGATATTTCTGCAAAAACCTGGTTTTTAATCCTTTAAAGGTTTTACAGGAAACCTGACAAATTTTTCATACTGTGCCACGTCTGTTAGGGGGCAGATATCGACACCGGGACAATTTTACCTCGTTCCTGATGTTATGAAGACCAGATTCAGAGAAACAATTTGGGATAGGCCCCTTCGGGGCGCCGCATGGGGCCGTCGCGTAATTGCATACTTTCCCCCATGTATTTCTTATGGGAAAACTAAAAAATGGCGGGGTATGGTCGGATTTGATCAAAGGGGGTTAAATTATTTTTGGAAGGGGTTTTATGACCCACTACAGAAACCTAGGGGGTGACGTGCCCTCTCCGGTAAAAGGTGGATAATTTGGACCAGCTCAGCGAGCACCGGATACCCACCCCGTCAAGGGCCTTTGCCTACCTCCCAGGCGCATAACATTAGAAATCGCTTTGGCGAAGCCTTAAGATATAATTTTTTTTTCGTCGAAAAAATTCGTAGTGGTACCGCAGGGTGTACCGCACCCTATGGTCACTGAGCCAACACTTCCAAAACGCAACCAAAAGTATGAAAAATTCGGAACTACGAAAATTCCGATTTTTCAAAACTTTAAGGCTCTGGCGGAGCCTTGAGATGTTGATCAAACAATTTGAAAAAAAATTAAGCAACTTTTTTGACCTGAGCCAATATCAGATTCCAAAAACCGTCGGGATCGATAACCCCTAACCTAGTGATAACCACAAAAACACGTGACTGCAGTATCAGTCTCCAAATGAGTCTTTCTAGGCGCGAGCCCCTCAGCGTGGCCAAATTGGTGCTGGCAGTGAGAGAAAATTTAAAATGATGCACTAGAATCACCAGCACGAGCCCAGCGCAGCCCAGCGAGGGAAGGGGGCGAAAGGAGGTGAGAGTGAGAGAGAAACTTAAGGGAATATGAGCACTGTGAAATTGAGCTGTAATGAATAACAAATGCGGCCACAAACAAGCACAATAAGGTTAAGTTGGCATGAAAAATAAACCGGACAAACTGGACGGGCCAGCCCCAAGGGCGAAGGGCTGCGGCCCCCACCTGTTGGCGGAGTTTTTAATGTCTTTTGTCCCCACAACAATGTGCTGGCACGTGGGCAGACTGACCACATGATCCGCACTCCCCTCCCCGCTTGACCAATGTCCAGTCCCCTCACAACGAACACAATGTGCTGCTTGCCGTCATCTCTCTATTTTCCGCCACTTGGTGCCGTGCGGTGGCGGCGCGGTCGCTAAAAGTCAGGTGCAAACCGGTTTCTTCATCCCTGCTGGTCATCCTTTCCTTCCACCCCAACCCGGAAAGGGAAGGTGGGACAGAGGGAAGGAGGAGCAGGGGTTCGTGGTGGTCACTACACACATTCGCTAGTTATTACGGGAGGACATATCATGTCACGGGGACAATGACCAGACATTATCGCCACAAAGGATGGCGGACCGCGCAGAAGTGACTCCACCGCTACATCATTCAATGAAACAGCGAACAAACCTGCCTCGTTGTATACTAAGCGTATTTGACCCTCGCAAATGAGATTTGTATCTCTTTCGCGGTCAGTAGCTACAGGCACTTCCGAAATCAGCGCTGGTGGACGCGAACACGCGCACGGTGCGAGTCTTTCTTTTATCATGGTTCGATTTTGAGAGAAAAAACGAAGAGTTGTGAACCAGGAAAGATCTTCGGCAAATTAATTATTTGACTATTCTGATTGAGATATTTTGGTGAAGCTGCCTTTCGACGTAAGAAATTTTTCACAACAGGTCTCTTGTAGTAAGAGAGAGAACTCCGAAAAACGCATCGAATACGAGAGTATTTATGGTTTGTCTTAAAGTGGCACGATGAAAGATTCTCTGCATTAATTCGTTATAATGGTCAAAATAAAAAAATGGAATTAATGTGATCGGAATACTTTACCGTCTCTACCAGTGTAAATCAATCCGTGCTAGTTTGATATGCACCTGCCAGTTTTTTCAGTAAGTTACAGGCATTGCAGGCACAGACATTCCGAGCGGTCTTCTTTTCGACCAATGGACTGTCCCGACGCCGTTCAATTCTATGTTATGAGTTCAATGCAATCAAGATAAACCTAACCTTGAGTTGTTAGGCTTCAAGACAAAGTACAACAAGCACGGTTGTTCTGGGCTAAAAAGGGAACCTTCATGCTGTGTCGCAAAAGTGGTTACTGTACTACAAGTCCTCACGTTTCTTGAAATTCTTTTCTCATGGAAGTGACACTCACTTAAAATATCTCACGAAGAAAGGCATTCCCAAAATTGCGACCCTAGACAGATACATTTAAGTTCACTGGCACAGTGGATATATCTTTTATATGCCAAAATAATTTTTACAAATCGACAGTTAGTCGATAAGAAAGTAAAATTCGCCTAGACTCGAAAAAGGAAAAGTTATGATTCCTCGCTCATGAAGGTAGTATGTATATGTTGTTTAACTTTATGATCTCGTGCAAATTTCTGCATGATTCACAGACGTCCGTATTCACGCTGCACCGCCAAAGCTTAAGAGAAATCGTATTTTTAAAAATATAATTTAAGATATACTTATAAATAATACGCTCCAAAAAGAAGTTCGATTTGTACTGCTTCAAATGTTGATGTTTTTTATTGGATGCGTTGCTCACCTGCCGACATTGCCTTCGTCACTATAACAGGCCAGCAGATGATGGGAAAACTGCATTTCCGTGCGGTTGGCAGCATTCCAGTTGTGATAGGCTCGTCGGATGGACGCCGGCCGCCGCCGCTCCGGCTGTCGCGGCCGGACCGCGGGGATGCTGGGCCTGGGCTGGGCCAGTAGCGCCACCATGATGGCGGCCGCTCGGAGACTTGAACGCCAGAGGCAGCCGGAAACAGCTCTGAAGCCGTGCGGGCCGCGCAGCCTGGGGTACACAAATGGATATGGCGAAAAGGATGAACGTTTTTACTCCATCTACTTATTTTGGCGCGTGTACCACCAGAGTTGCCATCTCAAATTCAAATCGCGATTCACTGGCTGAATCACTATGACGGTAGGGCGCTCAGCCCTGCCCAGACGATATGGATCTTCTCAGACAGAACAAGCATGTACTCTCATTTCCTTAATAACAGATCTGAACGTAGTTATGTATGATCGTGATCCCACATAACGTTTGTTCATATCCTGCATAACTATACGATCAAATTCGTACGTAATTATTATGTTTAAATCATACATAATTGTGATCAAATTTGAACATAATACGTGCAAAAACGGCGAGCGTAAATATGCAGGATCCAATTCGATCGTATTATTAACAAATTTTACACACAGAACGAATCCTCGAAAAGCGTAAACTGAAAGCATCTAAGAATATAATTCTTGACCCAATACTTTCTTTCTTTCATTCTAAAATTGACTTTATTCAAGAAAATATTCTTGAGTGCTTTAGAGTCTAAGAATCTTATTCTCTGGGTGTACATAAGAAAATGTGCGAGAGTCTGACATTAGTGCCCGTGTATTGGGCATATTTGAGTTACTGTACTTCCTCAAATCTGTCCTGATTGCCCTCATTTTATTTTGAAAGCATATCGACGAGATGTAACATTGAACATCGCGTTTCGGCCGGATTCGCACGAGCTTGAGTACGAACCCGTATTTGTTTACGGCGCTTCCGTTTCACGGTAGTGCTGAAATCGAGAAACTGTGAGTTCTCACTGCACCATTTCGAGACAGCAGCACTGCACGACACTCGGCGGGGTAGTTCATATCTCTTCCTGGAGCGCAATCGTCCTCATTACTCTCGCCAAACTGTTCGCCACAACACGAGATGCACACATCGGGAGTGACGGAGAGACGGACTCTAGCGCGCACGGCGCGGCGCGGTGAGGCACGGTGCGGGACACCACGTGGTGCTCACGGTGCGGAGCGTAGCTGCGGCATCGCGGTGATGCTGTGTGTCTTCGTCCCTACCTCGGAGAGCACTGTTGACCCGTGAACTCTGTGTCAAGGTTATCGCGTGCCAGGTAGCCAGCTCTCTCTCTCTCTTCTCTCTCTCTCTCTCTCTCCTCTCTCTCTCTCTCTCTCTCTCTCTCTCTCTCTCTCTCTCTCTCTCTCTCTCTCTCTCTCCCTCTTTTAGACCGGACAAGAGGGGGACGGCGAGACGGCCATCCGCTGTACTAACCCCCCTCAACACCAACCCCTACCAAATCGTACCCCTCCCCTCCCCTCACAGCCCCCTACCCCCACCCCACCACCAGAATTTTTCGTGACTCCCCGGCCCCTCTCTAGTCTTTTCCCCCCTTCCCTCCCCCCATAATCCCCCACTCCCCTCTATTTCTTTTCACTTCCTTTTTTTCCTCACTACGACCCACCCTTACTTTCCCTCTCACTCACTCTTCCTCTTCCTCCCGTCCCTCTTCCTATCCTTACCGAAGGCAAACCAAAGCGGCAAAAGTTCTTTGGGTCTCGTTTCATATTTTTTCCCTGTGGAATCCGAGAGGGAGGAAAAAACGCATCCCTTTACCGTCCTGGTTGCCTATTCACCCCTACCTATTGTTTAAACACGATTGGCCGCGGTATGCAAATGTGTGCCGCGCATACATCTGCTCATATGCGACGCGTCGCGTCACTTCCGTATGTGCGCTGATTATACACTTTTTTTTTTGTTTCTTCTCCTTTGTTTTCGAAACGCAGCGTGCGTCAGCCGGCAAGGCGCGGCTCGGTCCGCGTCGGCGGCTGCTGCACCGCTGCCGTTATCTGCGCTGATCACGCACACACAGACATTGTTTTCGGGACGTGCAGTCCAGGCGAGGGCGTGGCGAGCTGCATAACCGTCGGATCAAAAATGGAAAACATCAAGGATGATGTGACATGGTTTGGCAATGAAAGAAAATAATAAATAAAATGATATGGCGCTTGCATATCGAGTGCAGAACCAGTTCAATTACTTTTTTAAATGGAAATAGGGTGGATCTTTCAAATTTGGAGGCACAAAATTTATCCTTTTCTGTTTGGTCGCTGTCAGAACATGCGCACAACACGATGGCGTCGTCGTAGGCATCGTGCAGGGAAGCAGTATCCTCCTACGGCAGCAGGGCTTCGGCAGCCACCGCGGCGTCGTGCAGGGAAGCAGTATCCTCCTACGGCAGCAGGCCTTCGGCAGCCACCGCGGCGTCGTGCAGGGAAGCAGTATCCTCCTACGGCAGCAGGGCTTCGGCAGCCACCGCGGCGTCGTGCAGGGAAGCAGTATCCTCCTACGGCAGCAGGCCTTCGGCAGCCACCGCGGCGTCGTGCAGGGAAGCAGTATCCTCCTACGGCAGCAGGCCTTCGGCAGCCACCGCGGCGTCGTGCAGGGAAGCAGTATCCTCCTACGGCAGCAGGCCTTCGGCAGCCACCGCGGCGTCGTGCAGGGAAGCAGTATCCTCCTACGGCAGCAGGCCTTCGGCAGCCACCGCGGCGTCGTGCAGGGAAGCAGTATCCTCCTACGGCAGCAGGCCTTCGGCAGCCACCGCGGCGTCGTGCAGGGAAGCAGTATCCTCCTACGGCAGCAGGCCTTCGGCAGCCACCGCGGCGTCGTGCAGGGAAGCAGTATCCTCCTACGGCAGCAGGCCTTCGGCAGCCACCGCGGCGTCGTGCAGGGAAGCAGTATCCTCCTACGGCAGCAGGCCTTCGGCAGCCACCGCGGCGTCGTGCAGGGAAGCAGTATCCTCCTACGGCAGCAGGCCTTCGGCAGCCACCGCGGCGTCGTGCAGGGAAGCAGTATCCTCCTACGGCAGCAGGCCTTCGGCAGCCACCGCGGCGTCGTGCAGGGAAGCAGTATCCTCCTACGGCAGCAGGCCTTCGGCAGCCACCGCGGCGTCGTGCAGGGAAGCAGTATCCTCCTACGGCAGCAGGCCTTCGGCAGCCACCGCGGCGTCGTGCAGGGAAGCAGTATCCTCCTACGGCAGCAGGCCTTCGGCAGCCACCGCGGCGTCGTGCAGGGAAGCAGTATCCTCCTACGGCAGCAGGCCTTCGGCAGCCACCGCGGCGTCGTGCAGGGAAGCAGTATCCTCCTACGGCAGCAGGCCTTCGGCAGCCACCGCGGCGTCGTGCAGGGAAGCAGTACCGCGGCGTCGTGCAGGGAAGCAGTATCCTCCTACGGCAGCAGGCCTTCGGCAGCCACCGCGGCGTCGTGCAGGGAAGCAGTATCCTCCTACGGCAGCAGGCCTTCGGCAGCCACCGCGGCGTCGTGCAGGGAAGCAGTATCCTCCTACGGCAGCAGGCCTTCGGCAGCCACCGCGGCGTCGTGCAGGGAAGCAGTATCCTCCTACGGCAGCAGGCCTTCGGCAGCCACCGCGGCGTCGTGCAGGGAAGCAGTATCCTCCTACGGCAGCAGGCCTTCGGCAGCCACCGCGGCGTCGTGCAGGGAAGCAGTATCCTCCTACGGCAGCAGGCCTTCGGCAGCCACCGCGGCGTCGTGCAGGGAAGCAGTATCCTCCTACGGCAGCAGGCCTTCGGCAGCCACCGCGGCGTCGTGCAGGGAAGCAGTATCCTCCTACGGCAGCAGGCCTTCGGCAGCCACCGCGGCGTCGTGCAGGGAAGCAGTATCCTCCTACGGCAGCAGGCCTTCGGCAGCCACCGCGGCGTCGTGCAGGGAAGCAGTATCCTCCTACGGCAGCAGGCCTTCGGCAGCCACCGCGGCGTCGTGCAGGGAAGCAGTATCCTCCTACGGCAGCAGGCCTTCGGCAGCCACCGCGGCGTCGTGCAGGGAAGCAGTATCCTCCTACGGCAGCAGGCCTTCGGCAGCCACCGCGGCGTCGTGCAGGGAAGCAGTATCCTCCTACGGCAGCAGGCCTTCGGCAGCCACCGCGGCGTCGTGCAGGGAAGCAGTATCCTCCTACGGCAGCAGGCCTTCGGCAGCCACCGCGGCGTCGTGCAGGGAAGCAGTATCCTCCTACGGCAGCAGGCCTTCGGCAGCCACCGCGGCGTCGTGCAGGGAAGCAGTATCCTCCTACGGCAGCAGGCCTTCGGCAGCCACCGCGGCGTCGTGCAGGGAAGCAGTATCCTCCTACGGCAGCAGGCCTTCGGCAGCCACCGCGGCGTCGTGCAGGGAAGCAGTATCCTCCTACGGCAGCAGGCCTTCGGCAGCCACCGCGGCGTCGTGCAGGGAAGCAGTATCCTCCTACGGCAGCAGGCCTTCGGCAGCCACCGCGGCGTCGTGCAGGGAAGCAGTATCCTCCTACGGCAGCAGGCCTTCGGCAGCCACCGCGGCGTCGTGCAGGGAAGCAGTATCCTCCTACGGCAGCAGGCCTTCGGCAGCCACCGCGGCGTCGTGCAGGGAAGCAGTATCCTCCTACGGCAGCAGGCCTTCGGCAGCCACCGCGGCGTCGTGCAGGGAAGCAGTATCCTCCTACGGCAGCAGGCCTTCGGCAGCCACCGCGGCGTCGTGCAGGGAAGCAGTATCCTCCTACGGCAGCAGGGCTTCGGCAGCCACCGCGGCGTCGTGCAGGGAAGCAGTATCCTCCTACGGCAGCAGGCCTTCGGCAGCCACCGCGGCGTCGTGCAGGGAAGCAGTATCCTCCTACGGCAGCAGGCCTTCGGCAGCCACCGCGGCGCCGGCTGCCGTCAGCGGGGCATTCCTCGTGCGTTAAAGGGTTGAAGGAGGACAGGGTGGAGCAAGGGGAGACGAGGCCGGCAAGACAGACAGATATTAGACCATTAACAAAGAACAAGGAGGAAACACTTTTCAAAATGTCGCCATTGTTCTGCGCTGTCTTGGCCGCCACGCGCGCACGCCGCGTCCCGCCCGGGGTAAAAATGAAGGCGCAAACGCACCGCTGACTCGAAGCATGGCGCCTCGGCGGATGGCGGCCCATGAGCGCGCAGTGCGGCGCAGCGGGAGGCGGGAGTGGGATCCCAGCGAGGTGCGCGGCTGCACATGGTCCGCCTAGCGCCGCCTAGCGCCGCCTAGCGCCGCCGTGTACCCAGAGCGGAGGAGGCTAGGGACGCCCCCAGCTGGGGCGATTTTAAAAGAACTGCTGCTGCTACGACGAAGGAAGCAGAGAAGGGGAGAGGGCGCCTCAAGAAAGGGTTGTAATTGCAATTTTGAGTCGACAGAGCCCTGCGCGTGCGCCAGCCCGCGCACACCACCGCCTTTGCAGCGCGTGTACGCTCCGCTTCTTCGGAAAAGGAGAAAGAGAGAAAATTCATTGTACGCACGAGGAAAAAGGGGTAAGGCGCACTGCCGCCGCCCGGCAACGCCTTGCGTCCGTGCGGGGCTGTTTCTTTTTAGAATATTCAACGTTTCGGTGAGACAAGGAGAGGAACATTATTGGAAACGGGAAGAAGTGGTCCAGGACGAAGAAGAAGAAGAAGACGGTTTTATTATTTCTATGGGAAATTCAGAATTTGCGAGAACCACACACCCTAGAGTCGTCCAGATTACACTCGGAACGAACGCTCCGGCGGAGCATATGTCAAGCAAATGTCAAGACCCCGAGGGTGTGATTTTGTGATATCCTTTTGCTCGCGATACTTTTTGCCTCGTGTTTGGTGACGGTGCGGAACGAAAGGGGTGCCAAGACGGAGATTTGGCAGTGTCGGCGGAGGTTGTAAATAAGAATACGGTGCGATTGGGATCGAAGCGAAGAAGCGCCCAGAAAGGAAGAAAATGCGCAGAAGAAACCGCGAGGAACACGGGAGGAGAAAGAGAGGAAAGGGGTTGGCAGGCGTTCAATGCGCTTCTCCATTAGCGGCATTTGCATGCATATCACCGCAATGCATATGGAAAAGGTGCGCACGGCTGGGAGGAAAGAATGGAATGATACAATGATGCGAGTCGCTGCAGTCGGGAAGATGACGCTCTTGAGGAGGCGAAGGGGTGCTCGGCTGTGTGTGGAGGCTGCGGAGGACTCCGCGCACAATGCTCGCTGGACCCGGCGGCCCGGCACCCCGGCATTCCCATGGCCCAGCCGACTCATTTCATATGCACCGTTAAATTAAACAACTTCAAAAAGTTTCGTAAATATCGTCGCTCCCGCGGATCCGACTGTACAATGTGCGTCTGATTACAGCTTTGTCACATCCGGAGCCGCACACAGTATCTGCCGCCGAGGCCCGGCGCGGCGCACAAAAGGACAGCTACCGAGTAGTGGCCGCGGCGACGCTCCGCCCGGCATATTTTAATTTTTAATTGAAACCCCGGGCGAAGGGGAGCATTTTTATATATGAATGAGTGAATGACTGTTTCGCGCCGGGAGCCCGTGCACACACATATGTGGAGAGACACTGTCGCATGTGTAATCTCGTTTCCAAGCCGCGCGAGAGAGCTTTATACGGCGGGATATGAATTCTATCGGCACCTGATGTGCAGCTCCGCACCCATATGTCGACGACGATGTGATTGGTATTGACGTTCGGAAGCACGGACCCCGATGAGGTGAGATTACAGGGGAGGTCCCCGGAGGCCGCCGGCCGACGCATACGCGATGCATCGATCGTGTGAATGTGGGCTACCGTTGCAACGGAATATATTTTGATTCGATTCCGAGAAGTTTGGCACACTGTCAAATGCTTGCAAAGAAAATTCTTTGCAAGCTTGCAAAGAATTGTGGTTGTTTGTATTGCGAAGAATTTGTTTGCAATACGAAGAATTTCTTTGCAAGCTTACAAAGCTCTTACAAAGAATTTGTTTTATAATGCGAAGAAAATCTTCGTAAGCTTGCAAAGAATTAGTTTGTATTACAATGCCGTAATATTCTTCGCAAGCTACGAAGAAAATAGTCTGTAATACGAACAGTTTCTTCGCAAGGTTTTGACAGTGCAGACACAACCATTTCAAGCGTCCACGATTGTAACCTTGGGATTTATCGAACTTTGCCCAGATACAGAATGTTGACTTCCAGACTTCTCCTCGCTTCCTAGGTATGCTTCTGTACATGTGCATATAAAATCCGAAAAGTGGACATATTCGTAACGGCGTTTGCTTAGTTATTTCTCATAATGGTCTCAACTTTTAATTTTACTCTTCTGGCAGGGGTGCGACTTGTACTTTTTGTAGATTTTCTCTGGTTCCAGATTCAAAAGTATTTCCCAGATTAGCTCACAAAGGCATGTCACACTAATGCGAAAGGCAATTCAATTCGCGAGAATGAGTAAGTCATAGACCATACAGTGAGACCTGTCGTCATACACACACACGCGGCATCTTTCACACACGGAGTTAAACACATTGCGAGCCATTCAACCCTTTATTGATGTACCTGCATCCCCGCATCCCATTGTTATCGTCGAGGGTATACAGTGCAGATGGGGTGCAAAATGCACAGCGAACTAACAAGTGTGTGTGTGTGTGGCTGCAGCCGTGCACTTTGCGAGTCGCGGTGTGCAAAACTGACTGGGACAGCATCCGGGGGCAGGGCGGGCTGGCGGCGGGCTCTGTACCTGCGGGACCTGCGGGTCCGGGGGGGGGGGGGGGGGGGGGTGCTAGGGTCACCCAACCCTTCGGGTCAGGGGTCAACCACGATTGTGCCGTCCCTTTTTATTCCCTTTGTAAACAAACCTTTCCGAGAGAGAGAGAGAGAGAGAGAGAGAGAGAGAGAGAGAGAGAGAGAGAGAGAGAGAGAGAGAGAGAGAGAGAGAGAGAGATATGGTGGTGATAACCACACCGGTGCCAAAACCGAGCCAGAGGCATTAGCATGTCTACGGATTTGATTGCAAAATATCCCCGCTCGGAAGCAGCAGGCATGCACTGCACACATGCACTGCACACACGCACACATGCACGCTCGTCGGCTCATCATTATTCGCGAGCTGTTGGTCCTCCTCATCCTATTCATGGCGTGTTATGATATCTCGGTAATACGACACGTTTTGCAAAACCTCCCCCCCCTCTTTTCCCTTCTCCGCATTCGCTGCACTGTAACTGCATTTAAACTACCGTAAAACTGTAGTTTCGGCCACACTGTAGTTTCAACGCTGCACCCGCGACGGTCTTGCCGAGACTAGCTGCTCTCAAGACTCCTGCCGTCCGCTCTCATCGCGCCTCAGAGGCAGAACGCATCGACCAAAACAAGCAGACGACGCTGGAGAAAAAGGGGAGAATTATCGCGGCCCGGCGGGGCTTGGCTCAGGTCGGCACAGCCCCCCCCCCCCACTCCACCACGCAAAGCCACGGTGTTTGACGGTAAGTCCGCGCACTTGTGCCCTAAGCTGACTGCGTCCCAGCGGTGCCCTGGCGGTTCCCACCCCTGCTCCCTCCACATCTCCTCATTTCTTCCTTTCTCGTTTCATTTATAAAAATATCCGAGTTTATCTTTATCTGCCCATTTTTTTTCCTTCTCGGGCTGCTCTGTCTCGGGCTGCGTCACCCCCCCCCCCCCCCCCCCGCGCACCCCGCATGTCTTGCCGTGCCCTCCGCCGAGCGCGCATATTTCCTCCGGGCCTCCGGCCTTTCGCCTCGCCTGCTCGGCTTGCGAAGGTGTTGTCGGCTGTTCACGTTCGAGTTTAGCAGACGTGTCACTGCCGCTCGGTGTGCTCCACTTCCAGCGGCTGCTTGCTCGCTGGAGACGCGCGCCAAAGGTGTGTTCCAGGCGGTATTGAGCACGCACTCCAAGTGAGATTGGATCGGCCGCTTGGAAAACACGCCGCCGCCTCACAGAGCATGATGCTCGGCTGCCTCCGCTGGCTTCGCTGGCTGCGCCGCTGCCGCTACTGCTGCCGCTGCCGCTGCTGCTGCCACTGCTGCTGCCGCTTAGGATCAGCAGCGGGCGATACCTCGTCAACGCGTCTCCGGAATATAGGCAGGGGGCAGAGGGGGGCTAGCATCAAATTACTGCGCTGCAAAGGGTTTCCGAAATTACAATGCCGCGGGCTCTGCGACAAGACTTTCGCGGGAAACCTCGACACTGTCATATATTTCAACGGAACAAAACCAACTGCAAAAATGTCCTTG
This sequence comes from Odontothrips loti, assembly GCA_038380765.1. Lineage (NCBI taxonomy): Eukaryota > Metazoa > Arthropoda > Insecta > Thysanoptera > Thripidae > Odontothrips > Odontothrips loti. Next base: position 18,250,435 of record CM076250.1, on the reverse strand, counting down.
GAAATATTGCAAACAAATAACGAAGACATACACCCGGAAAGGTGGCGCAAGGGTTGACACTCAGTACCGCCGGGCACGCCCCTTTCCCGGGCCACTTGAATCACTCAGCTACCGCGCCCGCTCTACGCGGGGGACCTGCCGTAGGCCCCCGCAGCCCCCACCGCCACCACGCGCCCCTCGCAGCGGCGCCCCTGCGGCTACTCACTTCTTTCTCCCCTTCTCTTTCCCTCCCTCCCTCTCTCTCTCTCTCTCTCTCTCTCTCTCTCTCTCTCTCTCTCTCTCTCTCTCTCTCTCTCTCTCTCTCTCTCTCTCTCCCTCTCTCTCCCTTGCTCTCTCCCTTGCTCTCTCCCGTCCTCCACCTGAAATTGCTGTAAAAAATTGGCTTTCTCGCGCGGATAAGATGATAAGTACGCCGATGTGGCTCACACGCTGCTAACGGCGCCCCAACACACACACACACACACACTCACACACACACACACACACACACACACGCACGCACACCGCACACACACATAGCGCAGGGGAACCCTTTGCACGTGACGGGCCTAAGCAGCCTAAAGGACCTAAGTGGCTCCCCTGGGGTGGTCGCACCCTCCCTCCGCACCGCGCCAATACACCGCCGCGTTCATGTGTGCAGCCTGCATATTTATTATTCTGTGGAAACAGACCGGTAACTCCCCCCCCCCACTCGCCCCCAATTTCTTTATATTTTTTTACGCCTTCGCACCCCGAAGCCGTCGTCGTTCTGGTCTTTCCCCGTCTTTCCCTTCTCTCTCTCACCCGCAACCCTTATGTCCTTCCTCGAGGTGCCTCGGTACCCGCGTTGCAGTTGTGGCCAAGAAGAAAATGCATGTTTTAGAGGGTTGAAGAAAAACCAGCCGGAATTCGAGAAACTTTTTTCGAGTTCCGTCGTGGAGTAAGGCATTAATGGGAGGGACCTTTAATGTGTGTGACGTCATCAAAGCGCCTCCTTTATGTATGCAAGAGAAAAACTAATTCCGTTTATTTTTCTTCCTCGCCTTTTCCACTTGAGGAGATGTCGTTTTTTTTTTCACCCCTTACAAACGTCTCGTCGTTGTCAGTCACGTGGTGCGTCACGTGTCCCGCCCTCTGTGCTTTGACGTGACGTGCAGTGTCACTACCTCGTCAGGGAGAAGGGGCCCTGCAGCGGACTTGTGAGTGAAGTGAGCGAGAGGTCGCATCGAATCAAAACTCATCCAATCTTGTTTTTTCTTCTCTCTCTCTCTCCTCTCTCTCTCTCTCTCTCTCTCTCTCTCTCTCTCTCTCTCTCTCTCTCTCTCTCTCTCTCTCTCTCTCTCTCTCTCTCTCTCCCCCTTACCACCCCTTCTCTCCACCCCCACATCTCTCTCCCTCTCTCCCCCTTCCGTATAAAACGTCAACTTATACGTGCTTCAGTGGGGGCTAAAATCCATGCGCTGGCTGCACCCCTGGGTGATGGAGCCAGCCGGAGCCAGCCGGCCAATCGGGGACCGGCTCTCGCCTCGCGCCACGCCACGATCCGCGAGGGTGGAGGCGGTGGTCGCCTGAGAGTCCACACCCCCTGGCCCGCCAAGCCCGCCCCGCCAGCCCCGCCCCGTCAGGCCTATGCACCAATGCACCTCCATTCATGCGTCCGTCCGGTCCCCATATCGCCAGCAAAAGCTATTGCCAGTCCTATGTGGGGCGGTGCCATTTGCTTTTTTATCTCCAACTCCACCCTCCCACTCTCTCTTGCCCCCCCCCCTCTCCCCCTCCTCCCTCCCTCCCTCTTTCTCTCTCTAACATGCATTGACGATCGTTTGCCGTCGCATCAAATCTGTGCATCAGGAATGGAATCAAACGGCGACGCGAGCAATGCCTTCCTTGGCCTTCCCTTCGTCTTACGACCCTCTTTTTCTTCTCTGTCCCTCTCTGTATCTGTCCTCCCCCCCCTCTCTCTCTCTCTCTCTCTCTCTCTCTCTCTCTCTCTCTCTCTCTCTCTCTCTCTCTCTCTCTCTCTCTCTCTCTCTCTCTCTCTCTCTCTCTCTCGTGCCCTGGCCAACAGAAATTATCAGGGCCCGAGCGCCGTGCGTTAAGCACTCTCCGTGTGCCGCCGCCCACGCCGCGCCGCCGCCTCCCTTAGGACCCGCCGCGGCCGACGGGAAAAAAAAGAAAAGAAAAAAATCACGGAGCAAATGAAGGGGAAGGGGTGGGTAACTGTGTTTGGGCGGGCACCGATGCGACTTTCCGACGTAAAATAAAAAAGATTCGCCCTCCTCTCCTCCGTGCTTCCCCGTACCAGATCTATCTACGCTGCACTTATTTGCACTGACTCGGTGCTGTCTGCACCAGGCGGGCTGGGCTTGCAATAGTTGGTTTTTCTGATCGAAATCATGGAATGGTTCAGCAAAAGTGTTCAAACAAGAGGCAGCTAATGCCGTTGTGGAAATCATTCATATGAACCAGTGCCGCATATGGTGATGCTAAGGTACGGAATTGGAGATACCAGAGACAGAGGTCTACACTATACCTTGAAGATAGTATTAAAAACTAAAACTAGCAGCATCCGAACGTGATTGCAAAGGGAATCGTGCATTTTTTATTAGCGGTTTATTGCCACTTTGTGAAGCGATGGAATGCTCGCTGTCGGTGTGCAAACAGACGACACAAACTGCACAGAACCTCCAAGCCCACGGCTGGTAAACAACACACGGCACAACACTTTTGCTCCTGACTGTTCACTGTTCAGCAGCCGAGATGACACATCTGGGCTGAACGTTACAACCGAAGGTTTTGAGGAGGATCAGAAACAAACCCTCACATTTGAGTCCAAACGATGCTGGGAGCCTTTTCCAAGTGTCGGCGGTGCCTCGAGTCGTGGTCCTGCCGCAGAGACGGCCGGCGGCTTATCAACGCCGGAGGGCGGAGGTTGTCCCCGCAGTGAGGACGTGGGGCTGCCGGCGGCGGAGGTTGCCGGCCGGGGGACGGCCCTCGCCCCGCTGGGCGCCGCTGCCTCCGCCGCTGACGGACGCCGTGCGGCTGCGATGCGATGGACCGCCGATGGCCGAGGCTGGCTGAGGCTGGCCGAGGCGAGGCAGGCCGAGAAGGGCTGCTAGGGCTGCTCCTGCTGCGGTCCGCCGGGCTGCGGGCTGCGTGCCCGAGCTCCGCGGCGACCGGCGGGGGCCGGCGGCCGGCGGCCGTGCTCCAGCGGGGGTGGCTGTGCTGCGTCCTGCGGCCCCGGCCACGGCCCCCCAGCAGCCCCCTGGCCGTCGGCGTGCCCGAGCCGCCCTCGGCCGCGGCCGGGACGTCGGGGTGCTGCTGGCCGCCGCCCTCCCCTCCAACCCCCTAACCCCCACCAGGCTCCGCTGCCCGCCCCCCACCCCGCCTCCCCACCGGCCCGCGGCGCGATGCGCGCGACTCACTCCGTCTCACTCTTTCTCCCGCGGCCGCCCCCGTTGCCTCTTTGTTTTTCGCCGGGCGCGCGCGTTTTTTTACGCCGCCCCGGCGGTGCGCTCCTGGAAGTGACTGGGGCTCGCGCAGCCCGCAGCCCGCGCCGTCTCAGTCGCGGCTACCCCCACCACCGAGCGGACCGGCCGCCTCCCTCTCTCCCTTATTTTTCTCATTCCCTTTCCTTCTTCCACCTCCCCCGTCATTTCGCAATTTTTGCCTCCTCCGTCCTATCCTATCTCTCTCTCTCTCTCTCTCTCTCTCTCTCTCTCTCTCTCTCTCTCTCTCTCTCTCTCTCTCTCTCTCTCTCTCTCTCTTTCTCCCGCTCTCTCCTCACACCGGCCTTCCCTATCCGAACATGCTACACCCACCAATGCCATCCCTTCTTCTTGTCCCTTCCATCCGTTCTCCTCCCTTATTTTAAAAGCGTGTGCAGTCTAATTTCCCTTTTCTCTTCCACTCATAATTACTAACACCTCTTCGTCATCGTCTTCCAGGAGCTCCGCCCTTCTATTCTTCTCCCCTCCCTTTTCTCTCTCTCTCTCTCTCTCTCTCTCTCTCTCTCTCTCTCTCTCTCTCTCTCCCCCCCTTCCCCCGTCCGTGTGTCTTATTTCCCTTCCCCTTTCCCGATCGGCAGTTCGGGTACTCTCTCTCTCTCCCCCGCTCTCTCTCCCCCCCTCTACCGCCACCCCCGCTATCGCGCTAAATCTATGTCCCCGCGTCTTCGGTCCCGCCCGGGTCCTGCGGGGTCCCGCCGGGTCCCACCCCCACCACGGACACCCTTTGCCGGCTGCCCACGGCCCCGCATGGGTCCGCCGCTCTGCGCCGCCGGCAGGCCTCACGCATACATTTCTTTCTAATGCAAGGCGTGGTCTTCATCATTTTCTCTTTCTAACTTTCTCCCTTCCTCCCCCGCCGCCGCCCCCCCCCCCCACCCCGCTCTCATCCTGGCCGCTCACCCCCTTCTTCTTGTTCGTCTTCTTGAGGCGCGGGAGTTCTGCGCGCTGCGAAAGCAGCGTCGTCCACCCCGCCTGTCCCCGCGCACCGCGCCGCCCACACGGCAGACCGTTCCCACTCGCACCCCTCCTCCTCTCATCGCTCTCTCTCTCCCTTTCTCTCTCCTCTGTTTCTCGTGTGTTTCTTTCCCAGTCATCCTCATCGAAGCTGAAGTGAAATTAAAATTCTCCCACCGCCGCCACGCGCTGGAGCGCCCTTTCCGCACATGAACCCCCCTCCCTACCCCCCTTGCCGCTCCTATTAGCCTCCTCCCCCACTTCTTTTACCGATTCTTCTTCAGAGTGGACATACCCCCCCCCCCCCCCCCGCCTCCGCTCTCCCCTTCCCTCTCCATGTAGGACGCCAGTACGTGTCCGGGCCCGGCAAGTCCGCCCACCCAAGCGCTCTGCGCGGAATGAATTTTCGCCGCCTTTCCGAGGCTCTGGAGAAAACTTCCCTGAGATGAAACTCGACGCGTAGAATCAGACCTCCCCGGATCTTTGTTTATCTCTTTGGTCGGCCTGCTCTTTGGATCGATTTATCATCAACACGCACCCCGAGCTTCCTAAAGCATTCCTCCACGAGCAGCAGATCGGAAGTACATGAAAATATCTCATCGCGAGAGGCCCCCGGAAGTATATTTTCTTTTCGTCGAGCCTCAATCGTAATCCTGCGACTAAATGTTGATTGCGATGCGAGCAGAAGACACACACACCCAAACACACACACGGCGAGTTTTGTTACTTCCTGCTGCGATGATTAGCCCTCCTGCTCGTCACGCGCGCGCGCGCGGCCTGCCGGCTATCCCTCTCTCTCTCTCTCTCTCTCTCTCTCTCTCTCTCTCTCTCTCTCTCTCTCTCTCTCTCTCTCTCTCTCTCTCTCTCTCTCTCTCTCTCTCTCTCTCTCTCTCTCTCTCTCTCTGTCTGCCCGGGATATCTGTGCACTGGCACACTATCTCTCTCCCTCATCGTCTCGTTAATTTTTTCCCCCGGACTCTTTTCCATCCCAACCCCAATCCCCCCCCCCTTACACGACCCCAACACACAACCCCTTCTGCCCGACACCTGGGCGATCACAACCTTGACGCTTCCCAACCCTCTCCGCCGCGGCGGTGGTGCGGCGTTCAGTTCGGCTCGCGTGAGCTGTGCCCCGGCCGCGCCGAATGTAGCGCATGTGGGCGAGCCGTGGCGTAATGGCGAAAGTGTGCGGGGAAACGGGGAAAAAGAAAAGAAACTGCCCTACACGCCAAAGCGGGTAGTGGGAGCGAGAGGGAGTGTGTAAGTGTGTGTGTGTGTGTGTGTGTGAGAGAGAGAGAGAGAGAGAGAGAGAGAGAGAGAGAGAGAGAGAGAGAGAGAGAGAGAGAGAGAGAGAGAGAGAGAGAGAGAGAGAGAGAGAGAGAGAGAGAGAGAGAGAGAGAGAGAGCTCAAAGTAAAGAGAAAAGTAAAGGCCATTAAAAGTAGTAGTGTGTTTCCATGGAGAATTTTCAGAGCCCACCCCCGAAAGGTTTGCATGGGCCACACTGCACACGCCATCGGGTAACGGCGCGGGTAAAGGAAACGGGCATCGTGTGTGTGTGTGTGTGTGTGTGTGTGTGTGTGTGTGTGTGCGTGTGCATGTGTGTGCGTGTGGAGGGTGAGTGTGAGGCCTAAAACTCTAAAATAGCCTCGGCGCACACACAGCAAAGCGCTACGTAAAAAGGTACTGTAAACCACACGCAAAAATGTGAGTGTAAAGCAGCTTGCGGTTGCTGCAAATACTGTGGCGAGTAGTGTACACCGTACCGGCAACACGAAATGTAATTATACGGAAGTGCTGGTAATTTAGTCACGCTGGGAAAACAATCACATCCAGGTAAAAAAATGGCACCAAATTGGACGGTGTCATTTTTGTACCTGCTGTCATTTTTGTACCTGCTGCTGTCATTTGTGTCCTGCTGTCATTCTTGTACCTGCTGTCAATTTTTCTATCGCGATTTTACCCGCTTATGAACCACAAACGAAATCTGCAATACAGTACCATAGCCGGACGTCGCCGTCTGGCTGGAGCCGGTGGTGTTCGAGGCGGCCGAGTCCACGCCGGAGTCAGCCGGAGCCTGGTGGAGTCGGCCGGAGTCCACGCCGGAGTCAGCCGGAGCCTGGTGGAGTCGGCCGGAGTCCACGCCGGAGTCAGCCGGAGCCTGGTGGAGTCGGCCGGAGTCCGGCCCAACGCCGCCCCGCGCTGAGTCCATCGCATGGCCCGTGTTTGTATGTCAGCTGTCTTTTCCCCCTCCTTCATCGCGTTAACGAACTTTGAAACGTGATGGCGGCGTGGCGGGGGCCGAGAGAACGCTTGGGGGTGGCCGGGGGTGGTCGTCGTGCCGCGTCCTCGCCGTCCTCCGTTGGACGTGACGTGCTCTCATTATTCATTTTTGAGGTTCTTAAACCCATCGGGAATATAAGGTGCCACGAGCAAGTCACGCATCCACCCCGTGCCTGCTCTCTCTCTCTCTCTCTCTCTCTCTCTCTCTCTCTCTCTCTCTCTCTCTCTCTCTCTCTCTCTTCTCTCTCTCTCGCTCTCTCTGTCTTCCTTCCCCCTCTCACTCACTCCTTTTTTCTCGAAGGCTGCTCAGGCTTCGCGCCCGGGCGCCGAAAGTAAGTGCGTGCGTGCGTGCGTGCGTGCGTGCGTGTGTGAGCGTGCGTAAAAATCGTGGCAGGAGGCGTATAGCAGCAATAAGTAGTCGTAGCAGGCGCAGTCACGGTACACACACACACACACACACACACACGTGTGCAAAATGAAAATCAAGGTTGACTTTCCTTTTCTGTTGCCAACCGAATATTTCTGCACCGTCCCGCAGGGGGAAGACGGGTCACGTGTATAGCATGTGCAAGAGCGCGCAAGGCGCGAAATTGGGCATGTTTAGTGGTGCTCTCGCTGGCCGAGCCGCGCTCAAGCAGTATCTTCTCCGGGGGCTCAGAACTTGGTCCCCCTGGACGCGATGAGAGGAGCGATGCTGGAGGCCGGCCGCCTCGCCCTGCCCTGGGCTCTACCCCGGGCCCTGCCCTGGGCCGGGCGGCCACGGGCACTGCCGGCACTGCCCCAGCCGCCGCGTGATGCAAGTAATTTTTGCGCCCCCTAATCTCCAATCTGTGGGCATTTGCTGAGCCACACAGATGAGGAAGGCGACGCACCGAGCAGTGCGGCTGTGCTGACGGAGTTTTCGGCGCAGAAAAAGTAGCTCGGGTGAGGGGGGATCAGTGAAGGGCGGGGGAGCGGGAGCAGAGCGGGAGCGGGCGGCGAGGCATGAGATTGGCCGGGTATCGTGTGGCCTGTGCCTGCCTGTGGCTGCCTGTGGCTGCCTGTGGCTGCCTGTGGCCCCGAGGCCTCCTGACCTCGTCGTCCGAATACTAAGGGAGCGGCAGGGAGCGCGCCCCTCACCGGCATCCCGGGATACAACTATCACTACTTCTGTGGGGCCCTGCTGCGATTTCTTTCTGTGATCACAATTTAGACGATGTTGAACTTGTATCGTGCATATATTTGATGCAGGTTCATTTAAGGTGAAGCCATTTTATTTTCTTTTTTAATTTCGTTGTCTGTGATATTCCAAAAGAAAAGTGCAATGCGAGAAGAGGAGAGTATGTGGTCTCCGCAGCGATGAGCTCCAACAAGACGTGAAATCTCCGCATCACTGCCAATGTTGATGTTTGCCAGTTCCGTCGAGCGCCGCCCTCGGCCGCCCTCCCCCACTGACCCCCCTGTTGCCGCAGACCCTGTCCTCCGGGCCCGGCCCGCCCGCCCGCCCGCCCCCGCCCCCCCCCCCCCCACCCCCCCGAGGAGCCGGAGCCTGGAGCTGCCGCCCCAGCGCCGCAGCGCCGCACGCTCGCCCTGGACGATGAAGCTTAGAGCCACAAAGCCCAATCCAACTGTCTGCTGACCCCTTCCATTCCCCTTTTAGATGAAGATGAAGACTCGTGCAGAGAGCCCCGGCGGCCCCGGCGGGCTCGGGAGACTCGGAGGGTGGCTGCGTGGAGGCCCCCGGAGGAGTCAGCCCCCGCCCCCTAGGAGGCCCCGGAGGAGTCGCCCCCCCCCCCTAGGAGGCCCCCCGCGCAGCCTGCAGTCGACAGATGTGGCAGGGAAAACTATAACGTCCCGGGGGTCGTGGGGTAGTGGCCAAAACCGTATGCTCGTCCACGTCCGCGTCGATCGCCGATTCGAGATGAGCCCGTTACATCTAATGAAAATGCGTCCACCAGGGCAACACGTCCTGAAATTCTATCCACGGAATCTCATCCAAAGTTATGGAGATGCTTTTGCGGTATTGTGTATTGTGTTGCGTCCCCGTGATGGAGGCCAACGTGGAATTGTCGACTATCTCGGAAATTCATCCATTACACTTCGCGGATTCCTGTCCACTTAACTTCGTAAGATGGAGGAAATTTCGCTGCAAAGACGTTTTTAAGCTGAGGAGCTATTTTCCATCCACTGAATTTGTGCACACTAAAATTTATCGTCATTTCACGATAATCCTTTGGCTAAATCTGACAAACGAATAAGTCGTCACACCAAGTGACGAATAACTCGTCACCGAAAATATATTGGCAAAAACCGCTAGAAAAGTATGTCTTCTTGAAGTTTGGTTAGATGCGACGAATTATTAACCCTACAATTAGGCTGCATCAGGTGATCAGTAAATCGTCGCAGTTTCTTGTACACACCTTCTGTCGCAACCTGTCGGATTTCGAAAATTGGCGTGGAGCGGAATTACGTCCATACTGCAACAGCTAGACAACAGGCGAAATCACCTCCTCACTTTTGGACACATATTTAGCCATGATAAACTGAGAACTGTAGCGACGCCGCTTTGTGCAGTGTAGCGTCTGGCGTGTGGCTTTCCGCGAGAGTGTCGAGAGTGTCGTCAAAATTTTCGGACCCTTTTCGCGATTTTCCCTGACTTTTCCTGACTGGATTCGTTTTTCCTGACTTCTCCTGACTTGACGGACTTTTCCTGACCTGTAACAACCCTGATAAATCGGAGCGGAAATAATGACAAAAAGTGGATGAATTTTCCCTGTCTCCATCTATTCGGAATTTACATCTATTCTTTGGACGTGATTTAAGGAATCGGAAAAACACGCCCAAACTAATGGATGTCTTTCCGGTCCTGCCTAGAGCTTGTGCCCTCCGCAGGATGTGCTCTTCCTGCAAATTCTGACTGCATCGACATCGACGCATCGACGCAGTTGGCCGTGGTAAACAATATCGGCGGTCGTGGGTCCTTGGCAAAGGGGTCCATCACTCAAAAAAATCAATGTACACCCTAAAAAGCAAATCAGAAAAATTCTAAAAAAAAATCCTGTGTATTACTCAGGCCACCCAGACGTGCTATTGCGCGTTATAGTAATAGAATTTGGCCGAATTTGGTGTACAATCGTCACCTAAAACTGATATTTTGGAACGTATAGTAGCTGTATCGTGTAATAGTGTAATAGCGCGAAGTCAGGCCACATTTTCCGAGTGATTTCTAAATTTAAATCAAAATGAAAAAATCGAATTTTGATTTTGAATGATGGTACGCTTGCATCACGAATGAGCGACCCCTCGGGCCTTGGTGGGCCTCGGCTTCGGCACAGGGGGAGGGGCGGCCACGCGGAGGATATCAATACTTCGGTATCAAGTGGAGAACAGAGCAGAGCCCCGCCGACCCGGCGACTCCTTGCGCGAAACGTGCAAGTAACGACCCCTCGCGCCAAAGCGGCCGCGCCACGCCTGGCCACGACCGCCACTCCGCGCCCTGCGTCCCTCATTCGTTGCTATGGTAATCAACTACCCCCTCCACCTTCCATTACAATGTTCTGACGTAGGAAAGAAGGAGAAGGAGTGAGACGGAGCCCGAGATGCGCCAAAGGGGGAAGAGAGAGAAAAAGTGTGGAAATTAAATACAGCCCTCTCTGTCGCTCCCACCCGCACGCTCGCTCTCGCTCTCCTCTCTTATTTCCACTACTACCCCTTCGCCTTGGCGCCGCTCCCTTCGCCGCGCCCCCTTCTTCTTATTCCCTTCCTGATTCTGTCCTCCTTCGGCGCGTGAATTTCGTGTCGTCTTCCCCCCCCCCCCAACCCTCCGCCGCTCTCCCTCCTTCCCTCCAAAACTTCATTTCTTCCCTTCCACTCAAATCGGTCCACGGCCGGTCACCACACAGCCGCTGCACGTGACCCTCCATGTGCGCGTGCGCCAGTGGTCGTTACGCCCAGCCCAGGTGGGGGAGGGAAAAAAAGAACCACAAAAACCTCTGTTCCGTGCTCTTTGCCTTTGCCTATGCGTAGTAGTACATAAGCCTTGTGTGCGAAAATTAATGTATTACATTGATGCAAAAAACACTTTTGTACTATATCCATTACATTATACATGAATTGGTCTAAATTTAGCTCGAGTCTGAGACCAAACTTACGGATATCTAAGCTCAAACTGAGGCATCAATCGACGAAAGTAATTTTCTTGGGTGTGTATGAATACAAGCACGGCGCTCCAAAGAATATGTCGACGATTCCCCCGCGTTTTCCGCACGCGTTTTCGACGCCATAATTCATGCCAGAGGCACACACTATGGGGAAACTCTCCCTCCTCCCACCCCCTCCTCATCATGCGGACCGAGAAGAAGAAAAAAACATTGTCGGCGGCAGCACGCGCGTCGATGTCGGGAAGCACTCGCCGTCCGGTCCACGTGGATGCCGCGGGATGGAACATGAATCTCTCTTAATGAGATGCTGCGCGGTCCAGGAGTGTAGCAGCATTGTCTCCATAGCACTCACACACACACACACACACACACACACACACACACACACACATGTCTAGCGAGCTGGTAGACTTCGGTTATTTACTAGAAAATTAAAAAATGCCTTTTCAAAAATTATAGAGTAAAACAGGTTTTTTCTTCGAACTGAAAGATACCCCCACCACCCCCACCCCGCTTATTTACTGGCTGATAACGCAAACTAGTGCAGAGATAGACCAGCGATGTTATGCAGTGTGCTTCGGGCTCCGCCATTGCTGCAATGGCAGCGAGCGCAGAGCTCATCCCACGCACTACACTATGTGCATAAAGCACGTGGTACCCGCCACCGCCGCAAGAGGTCGCGTCACTCACCCCCACGCCACCCCTCCTTCATCCCCCTATATCTTTTTCGCGTGGACCGTCCCCACCCTCCCCTTCCCCCGTCCAACTCCGCGGGGCGCGAAGCTCCGCCCTCTCTCTCTCTCTCTCTCTCTCTCTCTCTCTCTCTCTCTCTCTCTCTCTCTCTCTCTCTCTCTCTCTCTCTCTCTCTCGCTCTCTCTCTCTCTCTCTCTTTCTCTCTCTCTCTCTCTCTCTCTCTCTCTCTCTCTCTCTCTCTCTCTCTCTCTCTCTCTCTCTCTCTCTCTCTCTCTCTCTCTCTCTCTCTCTCTCCTCCCATTGGCATCAATAACTTTGCCTAGGCACGTTGAAACAAAGGATGTGCATAATTATTTTTTGTCCAGAGCCTTTTGGAGGGTGTGGCGCGCGGGCCTCTGGGCCGCCGGGGTGTGCGGAGATGCAGCCGAAGGGTGACCCGGGTAACCCCAGCTGCCTGATCGTGTATCCGTCACGCCGACGGTTTTAATCACACGCACGTCCCTCCGAGCCGTACTGTTCTCCGACGGTGATACATGTCGTATAGGACAGCAGCAAGGCCAGTAAGAGACGCACCAAAAAGTGGACTAGGGCTTGCGCTGAGAATCGATGGGGTATTCAGGACCAGGAAAGGTCGACCGGAAACTAAAAGAAGAAAAGAATCACAAAAGCGGACACAGAAACTTACGGCATGACAAGCAGCACGCGCCGCGCCGTCAGACACGAGCCGAAGTCAAAAATTCGGAGGCTCAGCTCGCGCTGCTTATATGCTCCGACCATTTGGTCGGGTCACACAGGGCAGACGCTCTCAGCGCGGCCTGAACAGGTATCGCTTCGCGTGCTGCGTAACTTTTCATACGGCATGGTTCCGTATCCGCTTTTGAGATTCTTGTCTCCTTGTTGTTTCCGGTCAGCCACCCTATTGAGCTCTGACTGGTACGGCACTCGCCGACAGCTCGGTCCTTGTCAGCGGGAAGACATCGAGCTGCCAGGGGCTGCCAGGGGCTGCCAGGGGCTGCCAGGGGCTGCCAGGGGGCTGCCAGGGGCTGCCAGGGGCTGCCAGGGGCTGCCAGGGGCTGCCAGGGGCTGCCAGGGGCTGCCAGGGGCTGCCAGGGCTGCCAGGGGCTGCCAGGGGCTGCCAGGGGCTGCCAGGGGCTGCCAGGGGCTGCCAGGGGCTGCCAGGGGCTGCCAGGGGCTGCCAGGGGCTGCCAGGGGCTGCCAGGGGCTGCCAGGGGCTGCCAGGGGCTGCCAGGGGCTGCCAGGGGGCTGCCAGGGGCTGCCAGGGGCTGCCAGGGGCTGCCAGGGGCTGCCAGGGGCTGCCAGGGGGCTGCCAGGGGCTGCCAGGGGCTGCCAGGGGCTGCCAGGGGGCTGCCAGGGGCTGCCAGGGGCTGCCAGGGGGCTGCCAAGGGGCTGCCAGGGGCTGCCAGGGGCTGCCAGGGGCTGCCAGGGGGCTGCCAGGGGGCTGCCAGGGGGCTGCCAGGGGGCTGCCAGGGGGCTGCCAAGGGGCTGCCAAGGGGCTGCCAGGGGCTGCCAGGGGCTGCCAAGGGGCTGCCAGGGGCTGCCAGGGGCTGCCAGGGGCTGCCAGGGGGCTGCCAGGGGCTGCCAGGGGCTGCAAGGGGCTGCCAGGGGCTGCCAGGGGCTGCCAGGGGGCTGCCAGGGGCTGCCAGGGGGCTGCCAGGGGGCTGCCAGGGGCTGCCAGGGGCTGCCAGGGGGGCTGCCAGGGGCTGCCAAGGGGCTGCCAGGGGCTGCCAGGGGCTGCCAGGGGCTGCCAGGGGCTGCCAGGGGCTGCCAGGGGCTGCCAGGGGCTGGGGCTGCCAGGGGCTGCCAGGGGCTGCCAGGGGCTGCAAGGGGCTGCCAGGGGCTGCCAGGGGCTGCCAAGGGGCTGCCAGGGGCTGCCAGGGGCTGCCAGGGGCTGCCAAGGGGCTGCCAGGGGCTGCCAGGGGCTGCCAGGGGCTGCCAGGGGCTGCCAGGGGTGCCTCGGACCCCACCAATGGACAGCAGCAGACGCGGGCCGGGCCGGGCGCACGTGAGTTGTCCCGCGGCGTGGCCTTGCGGCCCGGTGTGGTCACTCAATCCCGAAATATACGCCCACGCACCAGACACCAGACGAACGGCTGTCCACCCCTCTGAATGGCCAGTGAGATAGGCACGCGCCAGCCACGCGCATTGTCTCGGCGGACACGCGCTCCCGCACGCGTGCGTTGCGTGTGCGGGGAAGGTGTGCCTTGTCCGGCTCGGATCGGCCCGGCACCGCCCGACCCGGCTGGACTGGTCCGTGCCGGCGCGCTCGGCTCGCACCGCGGCACAATGATGCCCATACACACGCGCCCAGTCTTTTGTTTTAGCGAACGGATTGCGCGTCTCCCCGAATGGAGACAAAAACAATGTCGGATCGGACGGGGCATCGCCGGGCCGGGGACCGCTGGCACCGCTAGCACCGCCGGCACCGCTGCTCGCCCAGCTGTCCAGGTGCTGACCGCGCATGCAGAACAGACTCTCGCATCTGGCCGCCGCTCACGGTGCGATTGCTCCGGTGGCTCCGCGGGCTCTGGGCTCCGGGCTCGCGGAGAGCCTATCGCTGCGATAATTAAGGGAAGCGCCTTGTGTCTGCGGGCTCCGGGCGGTCCGGTAGGGGGTTAAAAACGGAGCCTACAAAGCTCTCATTAACCCCGGGCGACCCTTCGGCACGCCATGGCACGGCGCGGTGCTCTGTACCTGGGAGATGACCCTGGCCGTTGCTTTGATTCGGGTCAAACGGCTACACGCGGCAACCTTCACGTTCCTAACTATCGCATCGCTCTGCTCCGGTGACTGCAGAAAGATGATTTCCTTGTACCTACCGTGTATTTCCATATTTGCGATGCCCAACAAGGCTGCTGCCGCTCGGTGTCTTCTGCTTCTGACCCTCCCCGAGGTCCCCTCCCAAAATACTCTCCCCATTACCTCACATCATGTGGAACGCGCCGAGTCCGTGCATCGTGTTATCGCGGCCGGGTCGCGGCGCGCGGCGCGTATCGTCTTTTCGGCAGAGTTCCCCCATCTCTCTCCCTCTCGCGGTGACGACGACCAACCGACCGACCGACGCGTTATGCGGACCGGGTGCAACGACCCTTTTGTTTCGAAAGGGCCTTTCTTTGTTTTTGCGGGCCGAAAATTAATTATCCCGGGGAGAAGCGGCAAGCAACCCAAAGCCGAGCCAAGAGTAAGCGGTGCGCTGCGCTGCTCTGTGTGCGGTGCAGTACCACTACCACCACCGCCACATCCGTCGCCGCGCCGTGTGCTGGACCAGACCATGAGCTAGAGCCGGCTACTGACGTCCACCCGCGTTCCACAGCGATATGATTAGAAAATGTTTTTTCGCCGCCACATTATTTTTTCGCCCTAACGAATTCGTCAGGAAGACGCGTCGCTACTGCTGCCGCCGCCGCCGCTGCTGTTGCTGCTTCACGTCCTCGAATGAATTGGTATTCATCATTGGACGCTCCGCTGCACCGCGCACCTTTCGAACCTCATTGTTTTTACGGGACAAGCGCTGCACTCAATCTAATGACCTTCTCTCTATCCTCTCCGTCTATCTCTCCCTTCCCAGCGCCACCCTTCGCTCCCTTCCTCGCCTTTCTTTCTCCTTTCTTCCTCAACCCTTTCCGAGTTTCCGATAAAATCGAGCCTCTCCTTTTGTTCCCGGTTTAGCTTTCATCGTGGTCGCGCTCGTCGCCGGCTGAAATATGAGACGAGTCCTTTTTGACTTTTTTGAGGGGAGCGGGGACGAAATTTGATTTGACAGGAATGGGAGGAGACACAGAGAGGCACAGTGAAAGGTGAGGTGAAAGACTTGTAACAGATACTGTATATGGATTCGACCGGATTTGACCATCAGAACGGCTCCTTACAAATGGTCTTCAGATCAGCGAAAAAACGAAAAACAAAAAATTTAAGAAAAAAAGGTTATGAAAACGTTGGAGAAAAGCAACTGGAATTGTAGCCTGTGTAAAGGTTTCGTCACCGATAATGAGACCATCACAACACTATCGACTTCCTAAATTGAAGGTCATTTTGGGTTGCCCATTCTCCTCAGTACTGCTCCGCCCGTCAGACCAGGTAGAGTACGCAGCGGGCAGAGCTTCATTCATTCACCTTCTTTCTTTCCTTCCATTCATTCGGCGTACTCGCGTTCATTCATTCCGTCCAGGGGCCCGCGGCCCGCCGGACATTGGTATATGTTTTTTTCTTTTTCCCCCTGTTGGTGGTGCGTGAGGCATGGGCGCAGGAGAGGAGGGCGCGGTGGAGCGGAGGATGCTGTGACGACCGCTGGGCCGTGCTCCGGTGCCTTTGACCCAGCCATCGACCTCAGAGTCCACGTAAATAGTTCCCAGCTGGACGGGCAGCGCACGCAGTGCACTTTGGAGGCAAAGCGAGACCGCTGGCGAGCGGCGACTTTCATACTACGATTCATCTTTTATTATTTTTCTATGGAAAACGGCGAGGAATGCTTTTAACTCATTTCGAGATAAACGCGTAACATGGACGAGTGGAGTAAAAGAAAAGGAACGAGACAAGAGTGGCCGCAATTATACCAGCCAAAAACCATGACGGTCGTGGTCACCCATCTGAAGAGGGCTGTGGGGCTGTTTCCGAAAGCACCACCGGGAGAAGCTCAGTTCGCACTGTTTGTCACTCCTAAAGCACAGTCTAGCCACGGAGAGACGGGGTGATAGAGAAAGAGAGAGAAAGGAAACGGCCACTTCGGACGCGCCCCCGGCCAGGCAGGGCGCCAAGCGGTATGGCGCTTATGGCGCTACGCTGGGCGGTCCAGTTTATATCTCGTCGAGTCATAACTTGAGCTTCAGTCCATCCATCCCTAGCTCGCCGGGATCAGCCGGGGCCGGGTATCTGGCTCAGGCTTCGCAGGCTCCGCACGCCGACTACGTGGCTCTGTACCGAGACACCGTCACGGAGAGTGAGGGAAGAAGAGATCTGGCAAAGATCTTTTGCAATGCGCGTTTCCAGCTTGGCAAGGGAGAGCATACTGTGGCCATGTAATGATTTAGCAGCGGTAGTGTGCATGCTGAGAAATAAAAGCGGCTGCGGCGGTCCCGGGCGTCGATCCCGTGGCACCCCGCGGAGAGTTAGTTCTGTACAGCGCCGCGCCTTCATTATGGGAACAATCTTTCCGAAATAGAAAAGAACGCACGCCCGTTCCCCGCTTTGTGTAAATTAATCACCCTCCCCCCCCCCCATTTTTTTTAAAAAAAGAAGATAAGTGAATCTGCCCTTTAACTTGAATTTTGAAGCGAGTCCCTGTAAACGAACTCACAACCGAAAGTTTCGTGATCGGGCATCCTTGTTGAATTATTGATCGTTTGGAGTCGCCACTTCCCAACGATGCAATTGCGTGTGAGAATTCATATCGACCGACTTGCCCTTGAGTCACCACCTGGAGGTACGTCCGCCTACCCTGTTTATATCTAAATCTTTCTTTTTTTAAGTTTCAAGAACTGGTGTTAGTCAGTAATTTAGAATAGATTTTCGCATAACACGTCCTCAAGAAAACTATCCTGCCGGGACAATGACACTCCGCCCCGAGAGAATCAGGATCGTGTTCTAAACCCTGGCTGGAGGGTCCGCCCCCTTGGCCCGCCCCCTTGGCCCGCCCCCTTGGCCCCCGCCCCCTCGGCCCGAGCCTCGGCCGGCCCGCTCAGCGGAGGCACTCGGCAGCCCGGGCCGCGGCCGGCGAACAGAGACTGCGAGACAAGAGGGGCGTCTCTCGTTGTTTGCTTAGAAAAACACACCAATCTCTGCCCAGGTGTATGATTTGCATGAGAAATGCTCCGAAATAATTGAAGCGAGGCCGTGTGCCGCCAGCGCTAATTCCCCCCTCCACCCTCCCTTTCACACCCCTTACCCCTTCCCGCCGTATACACGTTGTAAGGGCGCAGGGCGAGTAATTGAAAGAGATTAAAGGGGCCGAGTGGGGAGGGGCTCAGGTAGATTGGAATGCAGGCCTGCCGCGCGTTGTGACAGATACCTTTGCCGGCGACGGGAAAGAAATGTCCCCGAATTAGAACCCTTCTTAGGCCGTTCTATACCGGGGCCCGCTCCACTCATCAAAGCCCTGAGGATGGCGAATTTACTGCTCTCACAGATTCTATCTAAGGGTCCGTCACTTACCTGCGGTGTCCGTTCTCGCCGTGCACCGCGGGGGCTGTGCCTAGCTGTGCCCGCGGCTGTGCCTGCGCCGTGCACCGCGGGGTCTGTGCCTAGCTGTGCCCGCGGCTGTGCCTGCGCCGTGCACCGCGGGGGCTGTGCCTAGCTGTGCCCGCGGCTGTGCCTGCGCCGTGCACCGCGGGGGCTGTGCCTAGCTGTGCCCGCGGCTGTGCCTGCGCCGTGCACCGCGGGGGCTGTGCCTAGCTGTGCCCGCGGCTGTGCCTGCGCCGTGCACCGCGGGGGCTGTGCCTAGCTGTGCCCGCGGCTGTGCCTGCGCCGTGCACCGCGGGGGCTGTGCCTAGCTGTGCCCGCGGCTGTGCCTGCGCCGTGCGTGCCGCGGGGGCTGTGCCTAGCTGTGCCCGCGGCTGTGCCTGCGCCGTGCACCGCGGGGGCTGTGCCTAGCTGTGCCCGCGGCTGTGCCTGCGCCGTGCACCGCGGGGGCTGTGCCTAGCTGTGCCCGCGGCTGTGCCTGCGCCGTGCACCGCGGGGGCTGTGCCTAGCTGTGCCCGCGGCTGTGCCTGCGCCGTGCACCGCGGGGGCTGTGCCTAGCTGTGCCCGCGGCTGTGCCTGCGCCGTGCACCGCGGGGGCTGTGCCTAGCTGTGCCCGCGGCTGTGCCTGCGCCGTGCACCGCGGGGGCTGTGCCTAGCTGTGCCCGCGGCTGTGCCTGCGCCGTGCACCGCGGGGGCTGTGCCTAGCTGTGCCCGCGGCTGTGCCTGCGCCGTGCACCGCGGGGGCTGTGCCTAGCTGTGCCCGCGGCTGTGCCTGCGCCGTGCACCGTGGGGGCTGTGCCTAGCTGTGCCCGCGGCTGTGCCTGCGCCGTGCACCGCGGGGGCTGTGCCTAGCTGTGCCCGCGGCTGTGCCTGCGCCGTGCACCGCGGGGGCTGTGCCTAGCTGTGCCCGCGGCTGTGCCTGCGCCGTGCACCGCGGGGGCTGTGCCTAGCTGTGCCCGCGGCTGTGCCTGCGCCGTGCACCGCGGGGGCTGTGCCTAGCTGTGCCCGCGGCTGTGCCTGCGCCGTGCACCGCGGGGGCTGTGCCTAGCTGTGCCCGCGGCTGTGCCTGCGCCGTGCACCGCGGGGGCTGTGCCTAGCTGTGCCCGCGGCTGTGCCTGCGCCGTGCACCGCGGGGGCTGTGCCTAGCTGTGCCCGCGGCTGTGCCTGCGCCGTGCACCGCGGGGGCTGTGCCTAGCTGTGCCCGCGGCTGTGCCTGCGCCGTGCACCGCGGGGGCTGTGCCTAGCTGTGCCCGCGGCTGTGCCTGCGCCGTGCACCGCGGGGGCTGTGCCTAGCTGTGCCCGCGGCTGTGCCTGCGCCGTGCACCGCGGGGGCTGTGCCTAGCTGTGCCCGCGGCTGTGCCTGCGCCGTGCACCGCGGGGGCTGTGCCTAGCTGTGCCCGCGGCTGTGCCTGCGCCGTGCACCGCGGGGGCTGTGCCTAGCTGTGCCCGCGGCTGTGCCTGCGCCGTGCACCGCGGGGGCTGTGCCTAGCTGTGCCCGCGGCTGTGCCTGCGCCGTGCACCGCGGGGGCTGTGCCTAGCTGTGCCCGCGGCTGTGCCTGCGCCGTGCACCGCGGGGGCTGTGCCTAGCTGTGCCCGCGGCTGTGCCTGCGCCGTGCACCGCGGGGGCTGTGCCTAGCTGTGCCCGCGGCTGTGCCTGCGCCGTGCACCGCGGGGGCTGTGCCTAGCTGTGCCCGCGGCTGTGCCTGCGCCGTGCACCGCGGGGGCTGTGCCTAGCTGTGCCCGCGGCTGTGCCTGCGCCGTGCACCGCGGGGGCTGTGCCTAGCTGTGCCCGCGGCTGTGCCTGCGCCGTGCACCGCGGGGGCTGTGCCTAGCTGTGCCCGCGGCTGTGCCTGCGCCGTGCACCGCGGGGGCTGTGCCTAGCTGTGCCCGCGGCTGTGCCTGCGCCGTGCACCGCGGGGGCTGTGCCTAGCTGTGCCCGCGGCTGTGCCTGCGCCGTGCACCGCGGGGGCTGTGCCTAGCTGTGCCCGCGGCTGTGCCTGCGCCGTGCACCGCGGGGGCTGTGCCTAGCTGTGCCCGCGGCTGTGCCTGCGCCGTGCACCGCGGGGGCTGTGCCTAGCTGTGCCCGCGGCTGTGCCTGCGCCGTGCACCGCGGGGGCTGTGCCTAGCTGTGCCCGCGGCTGTGCCTGCGCCGTGCACCGCGGGGGCTGTGCCTAGCTGTGCCCGCGGCTGTGCCTGCGCCGTGCACCGCGGGGGCTGTGCCTAGCTGTGCCCGCGGCTGTGCCTGCGCCGTGCACCGCGGGGGCTGTGCCTAGCTGTGCCCGCGGCTGTGCCTGCGCCGTGCACCGCGGGGGCTGTGCCTAGCTGTGCCCGCGGCTGTGCCTGCGCCGTGCACCGCGGGGGCTGTGCCTAGCTGTGCCCGCGGCTGTGCCTGCGCCGTGCACCGCGGGGGCTGTGCCTAGCTGTGCCCGCGGCTGTGCCTGCGCCGTGCACCGCGGGGGCTGTGCCTAGCTGTGCCCGCGGCTGTGCCTGCGCCGTGCACCGCGGGGGCTGTGCCTAGCTGTGCCCGCGGCTGTGCCTGCGCCGTGCACCGCGGGGGCTGTGCCTAGCTGTGCCCGCGGCTGTGCCTGCGCCGTGCACCGCGGGGGCTGTGCCTAGCTGTGCCCGCGGCTGTGCCTGCGCCGTGCACCGCGGGGGCTGTGCCTAGCTGTGCCCGCGGCTGTGCCTGCGCCGTGCACCGCGGGGGCTGTGCCTAGCTGTGCCCGCGGCTGTGCCTGCGCCGTGCACCGCGGGGGCTGTGCCTAGCTGTGCCCGCGGCTGTGCCTGCGCCGTGCACCGCACCGGGGGCTGTGCCTAGCTGTGCCCGCGGCTGTGCCTGCGCCGTGCACCGCGGGGGCTGTGCCTAGCTGTGCCCGCGGCTGTGCCTGCGCCGTGCACCGCGGGGGCTGTGCCTAGCTGTGCCCGCGGCTGTGCGCCTGCACCGCGGGGGCTGTGCCTAGCTGTGCCCGCCTGTGCCTGCGCCGTGCACCGCGGGGGCTGTGCCTAGCTGTGCCCGCGGCTGTGCCTGCGCCGTGCCGTGCACCGTGGGGGCTGCCTGCCTAGCTGTGCCCGCGGCTGTGCCTGCGCCGTGCACCGCGGGGGCTGTGCCTAGCTGTGCCCGCGGCTGTGCCTGCGCCGTGCACCGCGGGGGCTGTGCCTAGCTGTGCCCGCGGCTGTGCCTGCGCCGTGCACCGCGGGGGCTGTGCCTAGCTGTGCCCGCGGCTGTGCCTGCGCCGTGCACCGCGGGGGCTGTGCCTAGCTGTGCCCGCGGCTGTGCCTGCGCCGTGCACCGCGGGGGCTGTGCCTAGCTGTGCCCGCGGCTGTGCCTGCGCCGTGCACCGCGGGGGCTGTGCCTAGCTGTGCCCGCGGCTGTGCCTGCGCCGTGCACCGCGGGGGCTGTGCCTAGCTGTGCCCGCGGCTGTGCCTGCGCCGTGCACCGCGGGGGCTGTGCTAGCTGTGCCCGCGGCTGCCTGCGCCGTGCACCGCGGGGGCTGTGCCTAGCTGTGCCCGCGGCTGTGCCTGCGCCGTGCACCGCGGGGGCTGTGCCTAGCTGTGCCCGCGGCTGTGCCTGCGCCGTGTGTCGCGGTCCCCGGCCGGCTCGGCCTAGAGGCTCGGCCCCACGACACCGCCTCCGCCTTACCTTCACAAAACTTTGTGTCGTGCATGGCGCCGTGTAATTTCCCGGGGTCGGTCGTAGGATTGTCATTATTCCGTCCGGCACTGCCATACACGCCGCGCGGGGGGGACCGGCGGCACTACGTTGGTGCGCGTTCGCGGTTGATTAGTACGTGTGGGACCAACCTGACAACCTCTGACCCGGAACCGAAAATATAATCTAGTTCATATCACGTCCAGTTTGCGAGATTAGGTTTTCGGGAGGGGTCCCAACCCCTTGATGCAAGCGTCTAATAATTGTTTCCTTTCTACTTTTTCCAATTTTTACTGAAATTCTCTGAGTCTATCGTACTTTTTTCTGATTTATTTTTCTGACTTTTTCTGAACTTCGAGTGAAGGATACCTCGTGGTTTTGGCAGAGGACGCAGAGACGAGCTCGTGGGTCAGAAGCTGGGCGGCGGTGGGGTGGGGAGGTTTGTCACAAGAGGTGAGGGAGGAGGTGGGAGGGTGCGTGTATCGGGTCAGCAGGGGGGTCGAGGGGGATACACGGCCGCCCGGTAATCTCCATGCCGAATACAGCATCACGTAATGACTGGCCTAACGACTCCCATTCTAATGTCCGAGTTTAGGCAACATGTCGTGTGTAGCGGGGTTGGTCCCCTCCGGTCCCCTCCGGTCCCCTCCGGTCCCTCGGTCCCCCCCGCCCCTCTGGTTCCCCCGCGCTGTGCCCGGCCACTCACACTGCTATTGCAGCATAGTGTGCCCCACGCTCGGCCACTTATGTCGCCACTGCGCCGGGCTGGCCGTGGCCAGGACCGTGGCCGGGGCCCGCGTGGTGGTCAACCCCAGGGCCCGCGCGGCCCTCAGGGCTCCCCGGGCCGGCGGTGCTTTACTGCGCTCGCCGCTCGACAGTTACCTTAAATCGATTCGGAAAAAGAAGTGTGCCGGGTGGGCGCGGCGCTCAGACCCACGTACCTCCGCCGCGGGGACCTTGTGCGAGCCCAGGCCCGCGGCCCCGCCCGGCCCCGCTCAGATTATTGGACTGCCAGCGCGAGGTTGGCATGCTTTCTTTCTTTCTTTCGTCGTCGTCGGCGTCGTTTTCGTATGTTCGTGCAGAGCCTCGTGCAGAGCGCTTTGCCTGATCGGTGCCCAGGCGTTGCGGTGCGGTGGGGGCCGGCGGGGCGGGAGCGTGCGTCCTGTGATTGAAGGGTCGGCCGCCGGCACTGCTACTGCTACTGTAGTGTTGTAATGGTCTGCCCTCATTATTGCATGGGGCCGTGATAATTCTTTTACAGAAATGTGTGTGTGGCAGAGAAAACAGAAGGGCCTGTCATAGGCCGGAGGTATGCGCCAATAAAATGCGGAGCTCGGGGTGTGGGCAAGGAACCCCTCACCGCTGAGCCACGGAGCTTCTTACGTGGGCCGGCGCGGCCGCGTCACACCACCGCCCTCCGTAACGCGGCCAGGGCGACACAGGGCGGGGACCGGTGCGGTGTGCATAACCAGCGCACAGCGGCAAGCACGGACAGCTATCGGCACTGCTGCAAAATCGGCTATCAGTTCGAAACACTTGGCGTTGTTGGGGGAGGTTAGGAGCGGTGCGCGCGCGCGCCGGACCCGGGGTCAAGTTGTGTTGGGGTCAGCCCCCCCCCCCTCCCCCTCTATACCTTTCTCCCCCCGCGGCCGGTGAGCGGGGGGGGGGGGGGCATAAGACCGGCCACCCTTCTCGGCCTCCTGGCCTCCGCGAAGACAGACAGAGAGAGAGAGAGAGAACAGCTGATTTTTGTATAACAACTTAGGGTGAGGCGCGCGGGGAGTAGGAGGGAGAGGAGGAGAGCCCGGCGGTGGACGCCGGCGGGCCGGAATAAAAAAAAATATCGTGAAAAAGAGAAGAAGGAAATGCCGGCAGGAGTAGAGGCCGAGGCCGTCCGAGAGGGGGATGGGGTAGGAACAGCTGTGCCCTACTGAATGTCACGCCATGGACCAGCTCTCATTCTATCTCTCTCTCTGTCTCTCTCGCTGAGAGAAGGGCGTCCTTCTCCCATCTCAATTGTCACACCGGGTTGAGGTGGACATCGCCGTCGCCGCGTCCCCTATTCCCAAGAAGCCGATAGGAAGCGGATCGTGAGGTGAGACGTAATAATATTTCTGGTGGTGGCCAAGCTGGAGGGAAGCAGAGGCTGTGTGAGGTGCTGCAGGGCGGACGCCGGCGGCCGCCGAGGGGAGGTCGCTCTCCCGTGTCTTCCCCCTGAGCTTCACCGCGGCCAGGACGCGGTTACGTAATAGCGGCCCATGGCCAGAGCCCGGCGGAGCCAGCGTAGTCCAGCCGAGTCCGGCACCGCCGCGGAAAAGTTGCGCGTGCGGATTCGGCGCCGTGGTCCGAATTTCCTCGTACCTTCTGGACTGGACTGCGAACGGCACCGCGGAGCGCCTGCGAGAGCCAGCGTAGGCCAGCCCGCACGACACGGCTGTATGCAGAAGTCGTGTGGTTGCCTACCCAGCAGGCGCCATCTGAGGTTTGCCCTTGTAACGTAAATGAGAGAGGTGGGTTCAAAGCCATTCTTTCCCGTGCCGGCGTGAACCCGCCGGCCGTAACACGTTACGCGCTTCGCAGTGTTCTCGCGATCGGCCCCCAAACTTTTCGCTCCAGGAATAGTATTTCCCAGAGAACAATGCGGCGCCCGGCGGCACCCCCGGCCCAGCCTCTGCTCATGGCCTCATGGCCGCCGCGCTCGGCCGGACTAACGCATAGAAGTGTGCAGCACTCCGCGAGCTCATTGACGCCAGCCATGCCAGCACAGCGAGTGATATCCGAAAATTATTTTGTCCAGCGGTTGATATCACACTCTGCTCCCGAGCTCAGAAACGTGGGTCCGACGGCCGGTGCTGTGACTCATCGACTTGCCTCCAGGCGGCGCTCACACACGCCACTTCCTGCGGAAAGAAATAAGTCGGTCCAGAACCATTATCAAACAATATCGTCTTCGTGTGATCGTGCGCGGGGCAACGGCGGGGCAACGGCGGGGCAGCGGCTGGGCAGCGGCGGGGCAGCGGCGGGGCAGCGGCGGGGCAGCGGCGGGGCAGCGGTGGGGCAGCGGCGGGGCAGCGGTGGGGCAGCGGTGGGGCAGCGGTGGGGCAGCGGCGGGGCAGCGGCGGGGCAGCGGTGGGGCAGCGGCGGGGCAGCGGTGGGGCAGCGGCGGGGCAGCGGTGGGGCAGCGGCGGGGCAGCGGCGGGGCAGCGGTGGGGCAGCGGCGGGGCAGCGGTGGGGCAGCGGCGGGGCAGCGGTGGGGCAGCGGCGGGGCAGCGGCGGGGCAGCGGTGGGGCAGCGGCGGGGCAGCGGTGGGGCAGCGGCGGGGCAGCGGTGGGGCAGCGGCGGGGCAGCGGCGGGGCAGCGGCGGGGCAGCGGCGGGGCAGCGGTGGGGGCGGTGGGGCAGCGGCGGGGCAGCGGCTGGGCAGCGGTGGGGCAGCGGTGGGGCAGCGGTGGGGCAGCGGCGGGGCAGCGGCGGGGCAGCGGCGGGGCAGCGGTGGGGCACCGGCGGTGCTGCCAGCCCTCGTTGGCCCCCATTAAACATATCATACATCACCGGGCCGGACCTCCGGACTCCGGACCTCCGGGCCCTGTGCCGGACTCGTGCGAGCCACCCAGGCGGCGGCGGCAGCGGTGTAGCGCAGCGCGCACTCCAGCCAGGCCGAATATATGGGATGGCACGGACTGAAATAAGATGTCATCGAATCCTTACCAACGATCCCTTTCAAACTGCCGACAAGAATGCCGATGTTTTCCTCATAGAGAATCAGGCGCGGATCCAGGGGGCGGGGGGGCAAAGGTAGGCAATTCGCGTTACAATCCGCCTGAAAGTAGGCAGAGACCGGTACATCGCCCCCCCCCCCCTCCTAGAGCCGCCCCTGGATCCGCGCCTGTAGAGAATCGTACCTGTTGTCAAGATGGGCGGATCTGGGATTGCGGGAGGACATATAGACCAGTTTTACACGCTTCCTCGCTTTTTTTCTACCTCTCTGCCGTGATTGTTTTCTAAACGGCTAATCGCCACTTTTGGTCTGAAAGCCGCGCGGTCACATGACCGGTGATTCCCATCCGGGGACCTACTGCACTGGCCCGGCTACCCCGCCCTGCGGGCCCGGCCCTGCTGAGGCCCTGCTGAGGCCCTGCTGAGGCCCTGCTGAGGCCCTGCTGAGGCCCTGCTGAGGCCCTGCTGAGGCCCTGCTGAGGCCCTGCTGAGGCCCTGCCGAGGCCCTTGCTGAGGCCCTGCTGAGGCCCTGCTGAGGCCCTGCTAAGGCCCTGCTGAGGCCCTGCTGAGGCCCTGCTGAGGCCCTGCTGAGGCCCTGCTGAGGCCCTGCTGAGGCCCTGCTGAGGCCCTGCTGAGGCCCTGCTAAGGCCCTGCTAAGGCCCTGCTGAGGCCCTGCTGAGGCCCTGCTGAGGCCCTGCTGAGGCCCTGCTGAGGCCCTGCTGAGGCCCTGCTGAGGCCCTGCCCGTCCACGACGGCGACCGCCATCCGTCACGACACATCCATTGTATATGGGCCAGCGACTTCTTTTATACATAATGACCACATCGGACGGCATGGCCTGCCTGCCGGAGTCTGCCTCTGCCTGCTCTCGGCGATGATGGAGATGACTAGGTTCCGCTATATTTCCGCTGCTTATCTTGTGTGGTACTGCCGCAGTGGCGACGACTGTATGCAAAGGACAGGGAACTTGTTGTGAAAACAATGAAAAGATGATTTTGAGATGGAAAAAAAATATATACAAAAATACTCGGCGGAGCGATATCTTGTCACACCGCGCCGCGTGCGGGTGCCTCGGAAAACATACCAGTCCTGTCCAAATACCAAAGTACATGAAAGCAAATTGCTCCGGCAGCGTGTACCAACATCAGCAGATGGCACAGCGGGCGCGCGGGTTGCCTATATCGCAGGAGCTCGCTCTGGCCGGGGCGCGCGTCGTGGGCGCGGCAGGCGGCACCCGAAGACAGCCCTCGGG
Source organism: Odontothrips loti (assembly GCA_038380765.1). Taxonomy (NCBI): domain Eukaryota; kingdom Metazoa; phylum Arthropoda; class Insecta; order Thysanoptera; family Thripidae; genus Odontothrips; species Odontothrips loti. Next base: position 18,224,075 of record CM076250.1, on the reverse strand, counting down.
ACAGAAACGCAAACACGGGGGGACGGGCGGAATAAGAAGCTGCTGGCTGCAGAGCCCCATCCGATTGGAGAGCGACCGCCTCTTTTGTTTTCAGAAATTACACAAAACTGTCCCGCCGCATCGGGAGGAGAGCTCCTCATGGAGGAGAAGTCTGCACGAACAGCGCCGAGAGCGACGTCCCGCTTCCGCCCGTCTCCCCGAAGACAGTCTTTTTCAACCCCTTCCCCAGATGTAGCAGTACCGCATCGCACCGCTGTTGGCCGGGCCTGCCCGTGTGCCAGGCGCCCAGGAGACAAGGGGGAGCGGCAGCGGGCGGCAACGTCCGTCATTTGCTTGAGCAGTTCGAGGCGAACCTTCTGCATATTGCCACGTTCGCGCAGGACACGCCGAGTTTTTCCCGAGGGAACGAGGCAGCAGGGTTCCGCCGAGACTCGCACCCATTACAGGACCCTTGGCAGGGCCGCGACTCGCTGGAAGACTCTGATTCGCGTTTAACTCGGCGCCCAGCCGTGTTGCGGGGCCGGGTGACAGGTGTCTGCCGCCCGGCTGTCCCCCGCCGAGGGAAGGGAAAGGGTTTTTGTTTAAATCAGAGTTGGATCGGACACTGCGCGCTTTTCGGCGGCGCCTCCCGCTGCCCATCCCATACCATCGCGGCGCGGCCGGGCTGGGCCGGGCAGGGCCGGCTGAGCTACCCAGCGCCGGCAGGATGACCACAGACCGTTTCTCGGTGACTTCACGGAGGAGTAATGCCCGCTTTCCTGTAATCAAACTTCGCTTGATCCACACCGCGAGCGTCCGGGGGCAACCGCGGACGTGGCGTGGCGTCGGCGTAGCAAGTGGAGGGGGAGGGAGTAGCCCTTGCGACAGAAACAAGCTCCGTCAGAAAAATACTATAAATATCCGACGGAGAAATTCAGCATATGACTAAGTTTTGGCACACATTGTTGACGAACATTTAAACGTTAGAATGACTGATTCTAGTTGACCTGGCAAAAACAACAACCAAAAGAAACTAGTAACCACACACACAAACTGGCCGTCTCCGGCAAAGCCAGCTCACCGGCGCGGCGGGGCGATGCATGAGGTGCGCGGCAGATGGACTTTACAAATGAGAGAACACCTGCGCGGCAGGGCAGCGTAGAAAGAGATTAAAGGATCGCTCGCAGGCAGACGGCAGAGCGAGAGAGATATAGAGGTGCAAAAAAATAGAGACAGAAAGAGACAGGGAGAGAGAGAGAGAGAGAGAGAGAGAGAGAGAGAGAGAGAGAGAGAGAGAGAGAGAGAGAGAGAGAGAGAGAGAGAGAGAGAGAGAGAGACAGACAGACAGAGACAGAGAGAGAGACAGACAGAGAGAGACAGAGAGAGAGACAGAGACAGAGAGAGAGACAGACAGAGAGAGACAGAGACAGAGAGAGAAGCAGCGCAGGGCAGCGGGGAGATTATCTATACTTGGACGCAACTCTCTGACCCCGAGCATGTATTTCCGCCTCCAGGGAGCGCTCAACTTTCCTTCCCCGGCCGAGCCTCGCGATTCTCCCCCCCCCCCTCCCCTTCTCCTACCGGCCTGCCCCGCTACATTTCCCCCTATACGCCCCCCCCCCCCTTCTCCTACCGGCCTGCCCCGCTACATTTCCCCCTATACGCTCGCGCATTGCTCCGCTGAGCTCCGTGCCACCCCCGCGGTCCTCCCCACCCCCGCCCCCCTCCACTTCGCCGTGTAATGAGTTTATTTCTTTTCGTGTGTCCGTGCTATTCATTAGACTGGGCCGGGCCGGGGGCTCGGCACAGACAGACCGGTGCGGTACAGGTTGGAGTTTCTGTCGGGAGACTCGCATAAAGCGCCGTCAGTAGCGCCCTAGTTCCCCCTCCCATCGGCCCTACTCTCCCTCCACGGTTTGTCTCGCTCGCCCAATCTGGTCCCATCCCCCCCGCCCCCTCTCCTGCACTAAGTTCGATTCCACAACTCATTGCACCCTGCACCACCGCATCATAGCTTCGACCTTTTTCACACCAATTAGACCAAAGAGTGTGACTGTGGCATGAATTTCGGAATTTCAGTGTACAAATATTCAGGGACCTGTTTCACCGTCTTGACATATCGGCTGATCGGTATGCAACGCGCTGCCCCCCCCCCCCCTCCAAACCAAATGAGAGTCTCCCTGCGAAATAAATCGAAAGTCTCCTCGAAGGCCTCGGCTGTTTTGCAGGCCCGGCCCGGCGGTGGCGCCTCGTGGTGCGATGGGCGCTGCTCGATTTGACTAATTGCTGCGAGCCGCGCCGGGGCAACCAGCGGCGCTATGGAAGCTTCAGGGAGATAAAGTAGAGAACAGAAAATGTGAGGGACACCGCGGACTCGATTCGTCCCCACACGCCTTCAGATGGGTAGCAGAATCAGCCCCGCGCGGATGGCCTCTGCTTGGTACCGCATCAATCAGCGCATTCATTTGCCGAGGCGGCGAGGCACGCGAAACTAGCGGAAGGGCGTAGCGCAGTGGTCCCAGGGGAGGGGGAGCAGGGGGGGGGGGGGGGGAAGGTCTGAGGGGAGAGGGGCATGGAGAGAAATGGCATGGTATGGTGGGGCACGTGAAACGCATAGGTCCGGCCGGAAGGAGGATGAGGGAGGGGGTGCAGGTGCGAAAAGCAGACGAGAAAAACGGGCAGCGGGAGAAGGGGACGAAAGGAAGAAAAGCACGGATTTATTTCGCACGTCTGGCTGGCCAAGGGCTGGGTCGAGGGATGGAAAAGCAGAGAGAGCAAGAGCGGGAAGAGGGAGGAGAGGGAGAGAGAGAGAGAGAGAGAGAGAGAGAGAGAGAGAGAGAGAGAGAGAGAGAGAGAGAGAGAGAGAGAGAGAGAGAGAGAGAGAGAGAGAGAGAGAGAGAGAGAGAGAGAGAGAGAGAGAGAGAGAGAGAGAGAAGGGGGTAAGTGTGTTTTCCGGGCGAGAGGGGGGGGGGGGGATCCAACTACCACCACGAGGTTGTTCGGTGTTCGCTGCTCTTGCGCGATTCCAAATGGAAGGCAGTCCACCTAGCCGAAATCCGTCTTATGGCACAGAAAATTAAGGAGGAAGTGACTGGGGGGGGGGGGGGGGGGTATTGGAAACAAGTGAGAAACGAACTCGGGAGGGAGGGGCGGGGTGTTCCGCATAAATCATCGCACGTGCGTCGTATTAGTTAGGCCCTGTTTGTCTCTCTCTCCCTCTCTCTTGCTCTCTCTCTCTTCTCTCTTGCTCTCTCTCTCTCTCTCTCTCTCTCTCTCTCTCTCTCTCTCTCGTATTGGTTAGGGTTATGATCGGCGTAGAGTCCTTGTTCTCTCTCCCTATCTGCACGGATATGTTAAAACTCTCGTAATGACCAGTAATTCAATGCCATCCAGGAATGCTACCGGAATGATGCCAAATCGACAGTGTAAATTTGGGAATACATCGATATCGATTCGATGTTGTTTCGACAGTCCGCACTCTTCGGGATGCTGGCATGAAATCGCGATCATTTCTGTCTCGAGTTGTTCTTTTGCCATTACCCTCGCGAACACTTCGTCCCTCTCTGTGGAACACACTGCTCTGGCATGGTGAGATTCCCCACTGTTTGCGAACCACGTGGTGGCAGGACAATTTAGGAGGTGGTGTTCGGTGTCAGTCTCCCCTGTGTTTGTGTGTGTGTGTGTGTGTGTGTGTGTGTGGTAATTGCCATGAATTCGGTGCGAATATAGTGTTCGTGACTGGCAAGGGTGGTAGCGTGGGATTGTGCCGCAAGGGGTGGGTTAGCTTAGTTTGTTGCAGGGGAGGATTTCCGAAAAGAAAGATTCTAAATTTGTCAGTGTCGGTTCCGCACTGGAAACTGTGTTCTCAATGTGTTCTCTAAACTTTGAATGAAATAAAGAAGCAAAAGGGCACGGTCGATGCATTCCTGATGACCGACTAAAGCGGCCGTTCTGTTGCGAACAAACAATAACACGAGAAACCTTTCTTCGTCTTCCTGGTCCCGCTGGGTGTCTTCCCTACTCTCTGCCTGACTTGCGTATAGTCCGCACCCCCATAGACACGCCACGGGCCACGGGCTCCACAGCCAACGGTATGGACAAGACACACAGCGATCGCATAAAAAGGTCGCATAACGGGGCCATTTTTCTCCGGTAACATGGCACTATCAGACGGGGCAGGAAAAAGGAAAGGAGAAGGGGGGGGGGGGTAGCTGTCGTCGCAGTTCATTGCTTTGCTTCATGTCGCTGGCGTCGCTCATTCTGCACTCGTGGCGTAACACCGCCTGTCCTTGTCAACGGCGACATGGTGAACGAGCGGCAGCACGCGGCAGCATGTGCCAAACAGTTTCCAATAAGTCTCATTCCAATCTTGTTTTCAAGGAGGTAACACGCATTAAATACAAGACCGAGAATCCTTTTGTGCGGGAATAGTCCAGAACTTTCTGCACGATTTTCTGCTTCGAAATTACGAAATATTGCCATCAGCATCACACCCTCGACTCTAAATGCTTCAACCAAGGCTCAAATACTCGCGGGAAGTATGGGTTTTTCTCGTATTCCTGCCAAGAAATTATCTTTACTGCGAGCCTTGACTTGAATGCTTCATCCAAAGTACTACTCCGTGTGTAGAGCAAGATCGGGGATATCCATGAGGGAAGGCTAGAATGTATAAGAGTTGCCAAGAATCCCCCCCCCCCCCCGCCTAAGCATCAAAATATGACTGAGCAGAGTATTCAGAACTGAGGGTGCAGCGCATAAATTTTCAAACACCTGACTGCGCCTGGCTGCGTTGCCAGAGAGCTAGTTCCGGGCACGAAGAAGGGTCGTGCATCGGAATCATTTGCGTTGCTGACGTCCCCCAGTCCTTGCTCCCAGTGCGGCGATTTGGCGCATCGTCCTCACAGCCGGTTTCCGGAGCCGTTGCGGCGTCGGCGGCCTGTCTGGCTCGGAATGGCTGGTGTCGTGTGTGACGCGCGGCGCGGCGCGGCACGGCGGGGGCTGGCGGCGCCCGGCTCCGGCGACGCCTTCGTGACCACGACCGTCATCGGGTCTGGGGGCTCCGCGGCGGCGGCGACGCCTCAGCTGCGCTGCCGCCAACTACGGCCACGTAACTGCGCCGCGGCGCGTGCCGACTTGCGCGGTTCTCGCGAACCATTTAGGCCCCCGCGGCATTAGGAGGTGTGTCCGTCAAGCGGGGCGAGTCGTTAACGTCACCACGTCACAAACACGACACAGCGGCCCGGGCGGGGCGCTGCGGGGGCGTTCACAAATTAGGTAACGCACACCAGACCACCATAGAATTTACTCCGCGCAGCACTTCTAAGGCCATGCCCCCGATATAGAGGCCTCCAATGAGACTTGGAAACGGAAGCTGAAGAACACAAACACTTCCAGACCGGAAACTATGAGAAACTTTCCCATATTTCCCATATTTGGCGCGGCCAGTGCGTATCAATATTTCTCACGTTAGTTTCCGCTCTCGAAGCGAATTCTTCTTCTACTTCCGCTATCGAGCTTCGCTGAAAATGCCAGGCGAAAACAAAATTGAGCCGATCTGGCCACAGACGGCGCCTGCTGGATAGGCAACCCCGACTTGTGCACGCACGCGTGTCGTGTGGGCTGGCCTACCCTAGCGCTCGCCGGCACTCAGCAAAAGACACGACGGATATATGGTGCCACGTATTTTATGGACAATCCCCCGGGGAGGGGGGGGGATTTCCTTGGGGGGGGGGGGCGCACAGTGGGAAGGGGGCCGGGCGCTCCGGGATCCGCAGAATAGTATGTCGGCAACATTGCAGGGATATGAAATCAATTTGCTGGGCATTACACAGATGCCCCTTCCCCCCATCCAGTCCCTGATTGTGAAGTCCAAGGCAGTCTACCGACCACCCTCTCATACGAGCGGGCCAAGTTGGCCGGGTTGGATGAGGGGCAGGCCGGGGTGCCAGACTCCAAGCCCACGCGGCCGGGCCGGGCCGGGCAGGTGCGGGGCCGGCTGAGTCCTCATGCAGAGATCTGCTGTGTATGGCGCCGGGCGGGAGCGGCAGCCAGAGGCCTCCTGCAGCCAGCAGCAGACAAGATTGGGGAAATTTGTAATCCGTGCAGATTAACACAGCCGTCTCCGCCGACGTTCTGAGGGATGCCGGCGAGCCGTGGAGGGGAGCCCCCCCCCCCCCCCCCCCGGCCAGGCCCACGGATTCATGTTCGGTTTGTGTTACGTGTGATGGATTATGTGGCGCCCCCGGCCCGGCCAGCCCCGGCAGAGGCAAGTTGTTGGCGAATGGAGTTGGGCCGGACTCGGGCGCGGCGGCCACAGCCTCTCGGACTGCCAGCGGGATGCTGCCCTACATGAGCTGCTGCGGGTGTTTGGTAACCCCCGGCCCCGACACCAGCGCCACGGCTGCTCCCGCCGGATCCCGGGAACCACACAATACGCGCGCCGAACGTTTGGTCGTTATGTTGACGTCCTCGGCACGGCCATCGCCGTCGCCTTGTTGGGCGCGCGGATTAATATAACCCTTTCAGTCACGGCGGACTGAGGGGAGGGGCGGAGCCAGGCGGAGCGCCGTGATGAGCGCGTTATATATATCGCCGGCCCCCGTTCGTTAATCGAAGCGGCAGCGCCTTACGCCGGCAGCCCCGGCCCGGCCCCGGCCCCCACGCAGTACCGTACCACCTACGCAACGGCGGCGGCCACAACCCCCTCGGATGGTAGGCAATCACCGTGAAATGTCGCCCGCATACCTGTTAGAGGGCTCCGCACGCCCCCCGCCGCCCCCCGCCGCCCCCGCCGCCCCCGCCCCCCGCCACCGCCTCCTCGGACGACAGCAGCGCCGCGCCGCGGTGCGCGCACGGAGCGCCAAGGATTGATGGTCTCGTTTGAGCTAATGGCGGGGACGGAGACCGCGAGGATATGATGGCCGAGCTGTCCTTGTGATACATGCTGCGGAGGAGGAGGGCGACGGGCTGGAGGGGGGGGGGGGGGGGGGCAGGGGGGCGGGGGTGGGGGCGGGGGCACCTTGGCGCAGGCGGCCGTGGGCCCCGCGGCCGTGCCGAGGCCAATCCACCTGCGGGACTTTTGCCGCAATACGACACATCAGCATAGTGCACACACACACACACACACACACACACACACACACACACACACGCACACCCCCGCACACACACACACTGACATGCAGCGTGTGGTGTGCCCCTTTCGCAGGCCGGTCCTGTTTGTGTGAGTCGCACAGCAGAGAATGAACTCGGCGGGAAACGAGGGTTTACTACACACGATAGCAGAAAATTGAGAGGTAATACCGGGGCGGGGGAAGATGGGAGGAGAGGAGGAGAGGAGGGGGTGTTAGTGGGAGACGGAGAGGGAAAGGTAAGCAGCAGGCGCCGGTAATGGACCCCCGTTGGCTTTATACTCGTTCGCCTCACACACACACACACACATCGTACGCGAGTTGTTTACGACGCTCCGCGTTTTACTGCTCGTCTTAGCGTCTCTTTAATTAACACTGTTATTGATAAGGCCAAGGGGGATGGGGGGGGGGGGAGGGAGGGGGCAGTGAGCCGTGTTCGCCCCGGTTTTATGACACAATCAAATTTATAAAGTTGACTGAAATTCTTCCCGCGTGTCGGCAGCAGGTGCGTGGGCGTGTCGCCGCTGGTCTTGATGTTCTGGAGCGCCCTCGGCCCTGCCCTGCCCTGCCCTGCCCGGCCCTGCCCGGCCCTGCCCTGCCCTGCCCGGCCCTGCCCTGCCCTGCCCTGCCCTGCCCTGCCCTGCCCTGCCCTGCCCTGCCCTGCCCTGCCCCCTGCCCTGCCCTGCCCTGCCCTGCCCTGCCCTGCCCTGCCCTGCCCTGCCCTGCCCTGCCCTGCCCTGCCCGGCCCTGCCCCCTGCCCTGCCCGGCCCTGCCCGGCCCTGCCCTGCCCGGCCCTGCCCGGCCCTGCCCGGCCCTGCCCGGCCCTGCCCGGCCCTGCCCGGCCCTGCCCGGCCCTGCCCGGCCCTGCCCGGCCCTGCCCTGCCCGGCCCTGCCTGCCCCCCTGCCCTGCCCTGCCCTGCCCTGCCCTGCCCTGCCCTGCCCTGCCCGGCCCTGCCCGGCCCTGCCCGGCCCTGCCCGGCCCTGCCCTGCCCGGCCCTGCCCTGCCCTGCCCTGCCCTGCCCGGCCCTGCCCTGCCCGGCCCTGCCCTGCCCGGCCCTGCCCGGCCCTGCCCTGCCCGGCCCTGCCCGGCCCTGCCCGGCCCTGCCCTGCCCTACCCTGCCCGGCCCTGCCCGGCCCTGCCCGGCCCGGCGCGGCACACGACACACGTATACGACCACTTCGGACGCTCATCGGCAACAGTGTAAGGTGAGTTAATCCCGGGACACTGCTGAGAGGGCCAGTAAAATTATTAATTAGTTTTCCCGCGCTGTGGGCGAAAAGCAGTAGCAGCAGCAGGGCCCTGATGACGCAGACCAAAGTTTGATGATGTTGCAGAAAAATGTTTATGAGGAAAGGAGGGCAGCGGATGAAGAAGGTGCGCTGCAAACGAACGCGAGGAATCGCGATTGAACCGTTTCTTTCCAGTGGGAACAGAAGTTCGTACTTTTACCCTCTACCCCCGATGTTCCCTACAGTTGGAGGACGAAATCATAGTATCCCAACGCCGGTGTAGCCCTTCATAAGTCACAAACGAGAGCCTCTGCACTAATTGTGAATGGTCCAGACAAAACGAGGTCTCCCTCTCCTCCTCCCCGTATTCTCCGCAACTGCAAATAAACGCTCTCTCATAGAGTGTCCCCTACCTTGTATTGCGATCTGCTTGTGCGCTTCTCCCGAAAAGTCCCTTGTGTCTGCTCGTGCCGGCTCGCCCAGTTTTCTCATCACTGTTTGTTTCCATGCAGACAGACTTCACTAGACTCAGCGAAGGCCGCCGCCGCCGCCGCTGCTGCTGCTGCTGCTGCTGCTGATGCTGCTGATGCTGCTGATGCTGCTGCCACTACCACCACGACCACTACCGCATCGTGTGCCTGATTGGGAACGCGATCGGACGAGAAGAAAGTACCGCACAAACTGTGTGGCTGGGGAGAGAAGTGCCGGCGCCAAACAATTTTCATTTACTCCGCACGAATAGGGGATAGGGGGCGGGGCGGGGCAGCCTGGGTGGGTGGTCCGGCCCTGCCCAGGCCCTGCCCTGTCAGTGGCATCCTCCAAAGGTCGCGATGAAACCTAACCTAGTGTTTCTAGTGCCCCGTCAACTTCCGCAAAGATTTAAGAAAATGCTGAAATTTATCCGTGATTTTTCTGTGATTAAAAAAAAATATAGATTCGGGATATTTTCGGAACCTGCCGAAAATTTTTCCGACTTGCCATGGCATGAACCGCATAAAACTGTAGCTAAGCAAACGTACCACCTCCAAGTGTGTATTTTTTTTTTAAATTTTGTCTGTGTCTGAAACTGTGTTATCTGATGGCCATCCCTCGAGGAAGCGTGCCTACGCGTAGAGCGCTGATTCACGTCGCGTGTGTGCGTCTCGCGGTATCGCGGCCTCAACGAGCACAGCCCGGGGCCCCCGCAGCCCCCGCGGCCCCCGCAGCCCCCGTGCCCGCCGGGGCTGCCCACCTACCCAAGTTTTAGTGTGCGCGGGACGGCGTTTGAAATATGGCGGGACGGGTATCCTTTTTATCATCACACGAGCGAAATATACAGCCGGGCTACACGGTACCGCATACCCCCACTGTAAATTACAATATTTCACGTGTTCCGCAGCTCTCGCCGCGCGCTGCCGCCCGCCCGCGCTCTAATTTCGCCCCCCCCCCAACCTCCCTGCGCCCCGCCCCCTTCGGCACAGCGCCGCGCCTTGTAGTATTCGTTTCTCTTTTCGCCCGGACTAGCTGCTGCTGCTTGCCTGGCAAGGCCGTTTGTTGGCGCGTCGTTTGAATCCCTTTCTGATTCAATTTGCAATTCGTGTGAGGCGGGCGGGCCGGGAGGCAAGGTCATGGGAGATTCCACCCACAACAGTGTTACTGCCAAGGTCTCATGTGTGATGCGGAGTGACAGTAACTTTTGAAAGCTGCAGCCAAAGTCGGCCTTCGGGCCCCACATTCAGTCGTTAATGAGTCTTTCCTGGCGTTTCTTTAGTGCTGGAGGATCTTATGTTAACTCCGACTAGCTCAACGACGAGACACACACGGGCCGGTAGCACAGCAGCACAGAGACAGGGGAAGGCTACGTAGCTGATTAGGCGTCGTGCATATATTACGTCATCGATTTTAGGCCACTTTTAGACAACCCCCCTCCCCCCTGTCATCAAGTGTAATTTTTCCTTGACACCCCCTCTCCCCCCCTGGTGATGACATAGTTTTTTTGCGATATTTTTAAGTTCATGTTTCTGGGACGCAGGAAGCTTATTACCAAGCAGTGCACACATTGCTAAGGTATTTGAACATTTTAATTTGAGGGTTAATTTAAAACCTTGACACAAATTTAATTGATGTTTAAAAATATTACATTCTTTTACATTATTGAACAAAAACTTTCCAAAATGTTCAAACGTCAGAGAAACCAGCTAGGGAAACCTCTGTGGCTCTGCCGGGCCGGGCCGTGCCGTGCCGATGACAAAAACTACGTCATCGCCGGCCAGACCCCTTCTACCCCCCACCGTCATCGGGTGTCATTTTCGGCTGACCCCTTCCCCCCTCCAATCGATGACGTAATATATGCACGACGCCTTAGACTCGATTATGGGTTAAGGAACCCACCAAGCACTCACTTCTATAATGGTGTGAATGCCAGCGCCACCCTATGACACTTCTCCTCCACACACTCGAGGGGCCGGCCGCCGCAGGTGTGCTGTCAAAGAAAACGGCACCTGAGCGGGAAGGAAAAGTAATCGATGCATTCTGTATCCCCTCGCCGTCAACCCCGCGCCATCCCGGCAGCAAGCCACCCAACCTTTTCCAATCGCCGGCCCGTCCGTGAGGGCTGAAAAACAAATGAAGATCGTTGCGATAGAGGGACTTTGGAAGTGGAATTCACTCCCGCGCCCACCCCTTGCCGCTTTAAATCTAGCAGCAGCAAAGGCGACGGCGTCGTCGGAGGGGGGCTTTGAGCGATAGGTGTGCCCCATCCGGCCCCCTCGCCTCCCCCCTCCGTGTCGGCCCCGCCCTGCCTACCGGAAAAAAGGGTGTGCCCCGGCCGCGCGCCACTGTGGCATTTGTCTTTGGCCCGAGTGGCTGTGCGACGAGGCGGCGGCGAGCGGCGGCGAGCGGCGGCCACCCCTGCCCCCCTCCCCTCCACCCGACGACAGGGGAAAGTGATCGGACGGACGTAACTGCCGCGTCGGGTTGCCGACGGTTACGTGGGTGTTGGGGGCGGGCGGCGCAATGTGACCCCCGGCCTCCGTGCCGCCGGGCCAACCCGCACCGCCCATTGATTTTTGTGTTTTAATTACAGGGCAGGCGGTGGCGGGTGCTGCGGTGGATGCTGCTGCTGCTGTCTTGTGGTGCAGCCCGTGCGGACTTTGTGTCGCCGCCCGCAGAGAAGAATATATGGAGGGCCCCGGTCGAAAGAGAGGTGGAACATGGGGTTGGGGCGTCATGGCTTCGGCAAACTCTTCCGAGGATCTTGTGAAAACTTGCGATGTCAGTGACGACGCGGCGAGCACAGAGTCCAAGTCCTGGGCCCCGCGGCCTCCTGGCCTGCGGCTCCCATGACGATGATTGCAAGGCTGCTGGCGGCGGAAAGAGGAGCTTGTCTCCGGCGGTGGGGAAGCTGGAAGCCGAGGGCCGCGGGCCGGGGGCCGGGCGTCGCATTCTGTACAAACTTTGCTAGTTGCCTACCTTCCTGCCTCGTCGCTGTCCTGCTCCTCCCCGGGGCGCAGCGCAGCGGCAGCCGCACAGGATCAGGTTCATCAGCTGGGACGTCACGGAGACAGCCGACGGAGGGGAGGGCGGGGCCGAGCGGCGCACTTTGCCCCCCCTCTCCCCGGACCCACGGCGGCTGTGATGTGATTGACCCCGGCGGACTCTGCTCGGCGGACACACTAGGGGACAGGACAAGAGCGACGCCGTGCCGTGCCGCGCTACGCCTTCCTAGCGATCACTGCTGTAGCCGTTTTGTTTCGGCCGCCCGCCTGCGGCTTCGGTTCCGGTCCTTAAAGGATGGCAACCCGTCACAGAGGGCAGCCGTCGCGGGTCACTGCGGGGTAGTCTGGAAATGAGAGAGGGAGAAGTGAAAGAAGAGGAGAAGAAGAAGGAGGGACCCCCCCCCCCCTCCTGGTTGAGCAGACGACGCTGGCTGCTGTGCAACGGGCACGTGAACACATAAGGGGGCATCCATATACCACGTGACCTAGTTGGGGGGGGGGGGGGGGGTCAGCCCCAGGTCACGCTCCTATATTAAATACAGGGGAAGGTTAGGTTAGCCAGGTCACGCGTAGGGATTTAAAAATACCGGTAAGATTCAATCTTACGGTAAGTTACGGAAAGATTGGTAAGTTACGGGTATTTTTGGTAATAATGAGAAAGATTGATTTACAGCGGGTATTTGTTAAAAAAGTGTGTTTTTTCTACGTTTTCCCCGTAACAGTAGTCAATCCTTGCAATGCTTGATGTGCTATAACACTTCATACCTTTCATCACTCGAAATATGAGTTTGTGTCAGAATTACGGATTGTATATGGCCACGGCTGTCTTCCAGCGAGAAGTTAGATAATTGCTTGAACATGCAAAAATAATCTTGAAGGATGTGTTTTAGAGTAGGTTCAAGCTTTGCAGTGATGGTAAGAACCTAAAAGATACACTTTTCACTACTTGTAACAGCAAGCACAGCTAATTTTCAGAGTTTTGCAAGTCTGAATATTACCGAAAAATACCACTTTTTTCGAGGTCAGGTAATATTACCGTAAGTAACGGTAACTTACCGAATCTTACCGGTAATATTACCGGCCTTTAAATCCCTAGTCACGCGGGGGGGGGGGGTCTAAAAGTGGCCTATTTTGGGTCACGCGGTATATGGATGCCCCCTAAAGGGCATTCGTGCCTGGGGACGACGCCACACATGCCCCGGCAGCCCCCGGCCGCCCCCAGCCCAGTCCCAGTCCCCGCGCAGCGCTCCACTCCACGGCCGAGCGCCGTGAGGTAGGCAGACCCGGCGGATACGCGTGTGTGGCGGGGCTGTCTACCCACACGGCGCTTCCCGCTGCCGGCGCGCTCCCCGCTCAGAGCACAGCCCAGCGCAGCGCAGCGCGCCCGGGCGGCCACGGGCGTGTGCTGGGACTGCACCATCGGGCTGGGGCTCGAGGGGCCGCTGGAAGACGAAACACGGTAGTGGAGCGAAATGACGAGCTGCACTGATCGGGAACGTGAAGAACAAGCTGGCCCGTCCCTTCCGGGGGGACTTGGCCAGCTTGGCCTGCCGGCGGCGTTTAAGAGGGCCTTTGGCCCCCGCCTCAAGTCTCCCTAGAAGTGCCCGATAACAGATGTATTTGTTACGATTAAAATCGTTAACCTGAGTCCGTCCCTGTGCGCGCGGTGGCCAACCCTAACCTCAAACAAGACAGGCATGGAGAACGCTTTAGCGTCCTAGGACAGACTCGTTCTTTGAGTTTTGCGGGAAAATACGTTTTTTCGAGACTTTCATAATTTAATGTTTTGGGTTCTCATATTTACGAACAATTTCTGCACAAACAGTATTTGTGATTTTTTTAAAATGCTGTGTTTTTCCCGCATTTTTACTGGACTTAGCCACTGATCTATTACTCCGAGCCCTGCAGAGTACGCGAAAAGTTATTGTTGACGGCGGGCGACGGATGGTTGCAAGACAAACTTCCACCGATCTGCGGTCTCTAAAAACGAGTTTTTTTGTTTTTTGTTTTTCAGAAATCTAAGATTTCATTTTCAAAACTAGATCAACGCCCAACCAAAACGCCCCCAAAACATAATCCCTCTGTTACGCAGTTTCTGAGATGAATCGGGGTCTTAACTGACAGGGCGAGCGCAATACTCGTTCTTTTTTGGCTTCTACGTCATAGTCGTAGTAGAGGAAGCAAAGAACGAGTAAAAACAAAAACAGACACATTTTCATTAATCAAAAATGCGATACAAATCGAAAATTGTTGCCACCGGCACGCGATTCTACGTTAAAAAGGTAGTTGATCCTCAAAATTTGAAGTTTTTCTATGAACGATAAGTCGGCGAACACACGTCCCGAACGAGCATGCGGCATCAGACTATAAGCCCGGCTCCTGCCGTTTCTAAAGAAACGTGTCGGGACGGGCTAAAAACCGCAGCGGATATACTCTGATCAAGTCTACGAACCTCGGCAAGGCGCCCTTTCAGCAAACATTCTAGTTCTGCGGGAGGGCCACTCGAGGCGGGTTGGGGCCGGGCCGGGCCGGGCAGGTCCTCCGCAGAGGCCACCACTCACTCTTTCTCTGACCCTCCCTAAGCCGGTTCGAGTGGGGGCGCCGCCGCCCGCACCGCCGCACGCCCGCCGCCCGCACCGCCCCAGAAAGCTTTTCGGAGCCGCCGCCCGCCGCCCCGGACCAGCCGGTCGGCAGACCGTTCTGCTCCGGTCCGATCGCCGCAAAAGATCACTGGCCTGAGAGGAAGCGGGCGCAGCGGGCGCAGAGAGCACGGAGGGAGCCGCGGCCGGTCACCACCCGCCCCCCCCCCGCTGCCCCCGCCGCCCCCGCCGGCCCCCTCCTCCTCCTCTCACTGGGAAACAATACGCCACCGTCGGCGTCCGCTGGCCGTCCGCTGGAGGAAGTGAGGACGGCCGAGGAGGAAGACGGTGTGGAGAGGAAGCGGAGAGAAGTCCAGCGTGGTCCAGTACGGTCCACCGCCCGGCCCGGCCCGCCGGCCCGGTGTCCGACTGGGCATCCGCGCGCGCATGTCAGGAGGGGCCGGGAGGGGGACACCGCCCCCCCCCCTACCCCCTCCGCCCCCCTCCTGCAGTCTGCGCCGCAGCAGCGTGCGCGCTCGCAGGGGGGCGGGGGGCCCGAGCGGAGCCGGGCGCTCTCTCTTTCTCTTTCTCTCTCTCTCCCTCTCTCTCTCCTCCATCTTGGAAGTGACTGGCCGGCCAACCAATCAAACGCCAGGGCGTGGTTTCTCAAGGAGCGACGGAGACACAGACAGATTGAGAGAAAGAGAGAAAGATAGGCCCCTCTCTACCGTAGACCCCGCGGCCGGGCCAGGCCGGGGCTATCGGACGAGGTGGGGGCGGCGGCGGCAGCGGCAGCAGAAGTAGTGGGAGTGTGAATGAGAGCGAGAAGGACGGAGCGGGCCGGCTCGCGGCGGAGAGCGACAGAGACGGTCGAGGAGCCTGAGAAATCAGCGGCAGCATTAACGTGAGCATTCGTCATCATTTGTGTAGGCGCTTCGCTTCTCGCGTTCGTCGCGGGCAGGTCGCTTCTCCCCTTTTCCTGCCCTCCTCGCCGTTTCCTTCTGTATCCCTTCCTCGCCGCTCACCCACAAATCTCCTCCTGATCAGTATCCGTCATTAGCACTGCCTCTCGTCAATTTCTTCAATCCTTCGCACGGCGGGATTTGCTTTTAATTTGTTTCCCCAGTGCGCTTTTGTTCGGAGTCTTTATGCGCCAGGCAGTCGTCAAACAGGTTCAGGTTCACTCTAATTGTCTCAGAAGAGTGGAACAATCGGACGTTACGTAGTTGTCTGGTTTGTTGCTGGAATAGCCCTCCGCACCAGAGTCCCTGCCGGACGTCAGGCTCACAGGGCGTGCGGAGGGGTGGTTGCCCGTTTATTCGCAGTGGCGTCGCTGATCACCTTATATCTCGAGACCAAATGATAATCGCGTGCGTGAATCAAACACATTCTCTTTTGGAACAATGTTCGCAGCGAGTGCGCGCGCCGGCCGCCCAGCCCAGCTCAGGCCATGCCAGCAGCCTGTCTGACCTTGTCCTTGAAAGTGACTCGACTGCTCGGACTGAGAAGGGAGGCGGGCGGGGGGGGGGGGGGTCATTCATCTCTGTTGGTCCATCCCCGGTCAGCGCGGCGGCACAGCCGTGGGCACAGCCATGGGCACAGCCATGGGCACAGCCATGGGCACAGCCATGGGCACAGCCATGGGCACAGCCATGGGCACAGCCGTGGGCACAGCCATGGGCACAGCCGTGGGCACAGCCATGGGCACAGCCGTGGGCACAGCCGTGGGCACAGCCATGGGCACAGCCGTGGGCACAGCCATGGGCACAGCCGTGGGCACAGCCATGGGTACAGCCATGGGCACAGCCATGGGCACGGCCATGGGCACAGCCGTGGGCACAGCCATGGGCACAGCCATGGGCACAGCCGTGGGCACAGCCATGGGCACAGCCGTGGGCACAGCCATGGTCACAGCCGTGGGCACAGCCATGGGCACAGCCGTGGGCACATCCCGGCCACCGTGCCATGGCAGGTCGCTCGCAAAGCGCTTTGCCATCTGCTTTTCATGTGGCCGTCTGGGCCACCTGACCGCCCCGCCGCGGCTCGGCACCGCTAGCCCCACCCGGGCAACGACGCCGAGGAAACACTGCGTGCGACGTTCGCGGGTGCGAAACAAGAAAGGCAACAAGCGATGCGGACGATTGGATAATGTATCGACACGCTCGCGGCGGTGACCCAAAAATGATAGGTGTTGTCTCATTTGTTCGTTGATTTCGGGACAAGCAATTACTTAAGGTGCAAGAACTAATGCATTTTTTTTGGACCAGCAAAACGTTTTGTTCGGAAGCAAACCGCACCTTTTACTCGCCTTTTGCTCACACATTTATTTTTGCTGACCCAACGTTATATTAGTTAGTTCTCCTCAATTCTGAAGAATTTAGCTGGGATAACTGATCTTTCTTTTGCCTGTCAGCACAGAAAAACCACGTGATCACGCTGTACTTGGCAGGTCTGCACCACCAAGACGTTGACATAATTTTCCCAGTGTTTGCTACGCGACACTCTCCCACCCTGCCGCAGTGTTTTTTCCCTCCTTTCACACCTCTATTAACCCCATCCTCTGCCCCCCCCCCCCCCCCGTTACGCCTGGCCACCGCAACACTTGAAGTGTCCAATCGGCACCATTACCGTCCAAAGAGGATGATGCAGCGTCAAGGGCAGCCCGGAGCAGCTTCGAGACAAACGAGCCCCCCGACCCCCTCTCCTCTCCTCCTCCCCTCTCCTCTCCTCCTCCCCTTTCCTCTCCTCCTCCCCTCTCCTCTTCTCTCTCCCTCCCGCCCCCCTCCTGAACGTCCGGTGTCGCACTGCTGTCAATACACGGCGATGGCTCTCGTCCGGTGCACGGACGCTCTTTGGATTGAAATAAGATGGCTGCTGCGAGGTTTAACGTTCACGACGGCGGCAAGCGATGGGAACCGCTGAGGTGCGCGGCGGCCTTACAGTTAATTAATCACCTGCTTCGTTGGCTATTTATCACTGTAGTGTTCTGCTAATAATTACCGCCCTGACCGCGTAATGCAGACACCGTAATGCCAGTCGCGGCCTGGGGGCCCCGCGGGCTAACCGCCGCGACATAGTGACGTCAGCTGGGGTGTTTTCTTTTCTCTTCATGCAGCGAAACTACATCCATCTGCTCCATGCGGTCCCACATTCCGCCCCCGCAACTCAGTCATTCATTCACTCATTCATTCCAGTCCATTCATACAACTCGTTGTGCACAAAGCCTGTCCCGGGCACATCAGCCGCGTCGCGCCGCGCCGCGCCGCCCGCCCCCACATCGCATCTCACAAAGTTGCCGCTGCGCGCGCCGCTCGAGTCTCGCTGTGCCGCCGCGGCGTGTCATGTGGATTTCCTTACATTACGTCGCTTATCCTCGAAAGCCAGAACCGTTTTGTGGGGAAAGAGATTCGCGAGGCAGCCGCGCGCGCGCGCTGCGGTGGCGGCCGGGGTGTGTGCTGAGATGTGGCTGTCTCCGCATGAAGTCGAGAGGGAGGAGGCAGGCAGAGCTGAAACGGAACGCGTGCACTGCCAGAAGCGTCGGCAGGGGCAGGACACCGGCTTCTGTCTTCAGGTAAAATGGATCTTTAAAAAATTGTATAAAATATTTATAAAACTTTATACAAGCCTTTATACAAATTTGATATATTTATATAAGGACAGGCATATACACATTTATATTATTGTATATAAACTGTATAAATATTTATAAGAGCCTTTATAGAAATATATAAAGGTTGTTGTATAAAATCATATATAGACTTGTATACAATGTGTTAATCTTATATACATCGTTGTAAAGATGTATACAACTGCAAAAGACCATACCGAACTATATACAGGCCTTTATAAGACCGTATACAGCCACCTGTATACAATTACATACAGGCGTTTATACAATTGTATAGAGGCATTTATAGAAGTATATATGTTTGTATAAACCAATATAAAGCTATCTGTATACAAACATATAAAACTTTTATAAAACGTTATAAAGAGCTTTATAAACATTTATAAAACTTTTATACAACTTTATAAAAATCCGTTTAACCTTGGTTCTCTGTCACGCCGTGCGTCGTCCGTCTCCAACGTCCAACGCTGCCCAACACTCATCGGAGAATAGGGTACTCTGGAGAAGCTCGTGACAAAAGTAAGAAGACGTAACGACGAAGAAAAATGCAAAGGAAGTATGAGAAATCAAGTATTCGGAGCCACACTGCCCTCCAAAAATCACGCAGTATCTCATATTTTCTCTGGAATTCTTCTTCTTCGTTACCACTTCTTGCCTCCGATTTGGGGCTTCTGCGCAGTATTGAAGGTTCGACGGGAAAAGCAGGGAGTATGCAGAGAGTGCGCATGACGTGTCGATGACGTGCAGGGGGCACCCGGGGGGGGGGGGGGGGGGGGGGGGGGGCACCCGGGGGCTATCATCAAAGCGTCGGAAGCTAGAACAAGGTCTGATAAAATGATAATATCCCTTCGCTCAGCCCACCACCACCTCCGCACCACACACACACACACACGCCATGCACAGCTTCATCCAAACTGCCCCGACTCTGCACGCCCACGTAAACAAGAGGTGAAGAGGGGGGGGGGGGGCGTAACTCTGGTGGGAAACGTAATGGAATAGTAAAACTTTTGAGCAATATGCGCCCAATAATGACCCCACAAAGGGTTGCTCAGGTGATCATAGGTGGGGTGAAGGGGTTGTGTTCTCCCTACCTTTTCTAACCCCGAACCTCCTCCCTCCCTCTCTCTCTCTCTCTCTCTCTCTCTCTCTCTCTCTCTCTCTCTCTCTCTCTCTCTCTCTCTCTCTCTCTCAAGTATAATTGTGAGGCGAAGGGGGTGGGGGGAGGGCCGCTTCGATCCGGGCCTAATGTGCCTGCGACACGCGCTGACCCGCGCCGCCCCGCGCCGCCCCCAACCTCAGCGCGGCCTCGCGTTTGCCCATCACCCTCGGGCCGCGGGACGGAAGCACGCATGCGGCGGGCCGTAAGGGCCGGCGGGGGCGGCGGGGGCGGCGGGGGCGGACACAAACGCCCCCGAAATCAGCCGCCCTCCCGCTGCCACTAATTTTTCTTAATCTGTCTGCCTCACATGTGTCTTGCCCCGCCCGGCATCGCCCCTTGTCGCCGCTAATCGCTCGGCCCGGATCTCCGACGGCGACCCCGCCAGAGTCGTGCGGAGCGGCTGATGAGTTGATGTTGGGGGCGCAGGGCGCGGGGCAGCAGGGCGCGGGGCAGCAGGGCGCGGGGCAGCAGGGCGCGGGGCAGCAGGGCGCGCCGCAAGGGCCGTACGTTTGGTGTTTTGTCGATAACTGTGACCGTGGGAAAGGTGAGTAATGCATAAAAGTGCAGAGCTTAGTCTTTTCCGTTGCTGGACAGAGCGGCATTACTGACGTCTGCTCTCCATGCGATGCGTCCTCAGAACACAGTCCGATGTCTCCTTTCGTGGCGCGTCAACAGAGTCCAATGTCTCGGCGGCGTCTTCTTCCCCCTCCCCTCACCATCCGATCGTAGGTGAGGGGTGAGGAGGCTCCGCTGAGACATCGGACTTTGTTCCTCGGACACATCGCTGGTAGCCGCCGCCGGTAGACTGCATCTTATTTTCCAAATTTTTGAATTCAATTTAGTTCCGGGTCAGAAAACAATCCTTTTGGGGTCCTGATCCACGGCCCGAAGTCTAGTAGCGGTGTGACGTCATTTAGTGGTGCCGCGGGGGGCCTACATGCCCCTCTACAGGGCAAAAAATAAAGTTTATAAAAAAGAAATTTGGAAAAAATTGCCAATGTCCATTCGATGAAAGCATCGTTCGAAAAG
Source organism: Odontothrips loti (assembly GCA_038380765.1). Lineage (NCBI taxonomy): Eukaryota > Metazoa > Arthropoda > Insecta > Thysanoptera > Thripidae > Odontothrips > Odontothrips loti. Next base: position 18,203,865 of record CM076250.1, on the reverse strand, counting down.
GCTAAAATTTCAAGTAAAACGTCGAATCTCTTACGGTTTCTGAGATATCGGCATTGAAAGTCCATATACCGCGTATACCGCAGTTTTTCTCGGTTTTACTTGATTTTTGCACTTTCAATGCCGATGTATCGGAAACCGTAAGAGATACGACGTTTCACTTGAAATTTTAGCCATTTCGAACGCTACTTTCATCGAATGGACATTGGCAATTTTTTCCAAAGTTTTTTGAGAAACTTTCGCCCTGTAGAGGGGCATTTAGGCCCCCGCGGCACCACTAAATGACATCATACCGCTACTAGACTTCGGGCCGTGGATAAGGACCCCAAAAGGATTGTTTTCTGACCCGGAACTAAATTGAGTTTGAAAATTTTGAAAATAAGAAGCAGTCTAACCGCCGGGGCCGTGGAGGAAGTGTGGTGAGTACCCGCAGCGACGCTAGCTTCCGGCGGCGGGTCCGGGCCGGGCCAGGAGCCACACCGCAGCAGCGGCAGCAGCCCCGGAGCGTAGCGAATCGCCTCTCCTGCTCCAACCTTGTCTTTTCCCGGAGGCCCCCGGAGGAACCGCGCACGGCAGGGCCCGCGGAGGACCCCCCAGGACCCCCGGAGGCCCCGGAGGCCCCGGAGGCCCCGGAGGCCCCGGAGGAGGCGTTGTCGTTCCTATCCGTCGGCGGAAGTGTCGGGGCGTGCATGAAGAGGGAAAAGAAAGAAGCCTCCGGTCACACCCTTCGCACTCCCCGCCCCGGGCCGGGCCGGGCCCCGCTCCCACCTCTGCGCCCGGCCTGACTCCGAGATGCTCATCGGAAATTGGGGGAATATTTCCCCCTTTTTTTCGGCGCTGTTCCCTCCCGTTCGCGCCGAGTAGCAGCGGCAGCGGTGGCGTCCACAGTAGCAGTGGCACACAACACGGGGAGCCGCCGTGGGACGGGACGGGAGTATTGTTTCCTAGCAGCCACCATTGCATTTTCTCGGATTTTCTGTTCTTGCAGGATGGACAATTTAGATGTTCCATGAAAATAATACGTTATCTCACGTTCTTTCATTCCACTGTGCAACAAATGGATCAGTTTTAAATGACAATAAATGACTAACACTAGGGTTACCGGACTTGGCCGCCCCTCTCCGTTTACCACGGTGGGTCAAATGACCCATAGGCGCTTTTCTGACCTAAAACGTAATTTAGAGGTGTCGTTTTGTATTCTTGACGTTGTTTGTGGACTCTGTTACGATTTTAAAAAAAAACTCACGAAAAATTATTAATATTTTGGGAGGTGCACTGCAAAAAATTAAATATAAAATTAGGGTATGGCGGTATATCGACCCCTTTTTGACCGATCTATATTTCGCTTGTAATCCACTTTGCCGACCAGGCATAGTGCCGACCTATATTTTCCTCTTTGCCCACCTATTGTATTGGCTTCTGGTCAAACGAGTAGGTTAGGTTTGGCAAGTTGAGGTTAGGCTAGGCAAAGTTAGATGGCTACCAAAACAGGTCAGGGTCAGAAATGAGAAAAGTATAGATCGACACCATGCCTAGTCGGCGAAATGGATTACACTCCCGTGATAGTAAAATATTATTATAAGGTTAGGTAGGTTGGGCTAATAGTAATATTGATGTCTATGTATAAAAATTAATATTAGGGCTCCTGCTTCTCGGGCGTTGAAAAAAATCCGCGTCAGAGTGGTACTGAATCGACAAATTAGGTAACCTTGTGCTGGTTGCCTAGCCCTTATGTTGCAAGGAGTGTCCTAACACTGCTCAATGACCTTTCGCTAGTACGCCGGACTCATTTTACATCTCCTGGATGCAAAAAAAAATTAGCACCAAGGGCGGAAAACGTGGTCAGTATATGGCTGGGTCAAATGACCCACTTTGGTAAACGGAGGGTAACATGGCCTTTATTCCAAAACTATTCGACCGAAAAAAAAAATTAAGGGCCGAAAATGCTCCAAGGGCCAAAAAAATAAAAGTCAGAAAACCCCAGGCCCGAGAAAAAAGAAATACTCAAGTGGTAGAGAAAGAAAGGGTGATTTGTGTAATTTGACCCAGCCCGGTACCCCTTGTGCTAAGGAAATGTTTTCAGAAATTGTGGGAAGGATAAGAACGCCGCCACAATGATACAGCCTAACAAACGATCAACGGCACCAAGTTAGATAGCCTTATTTAGCTCCTGAACCATCCCTCCGTACGATGCGAATGGTAGTGAAATGAATATGTAAATACCATGTAAATTCGAGAAGGTCGACTGCCGGATCGATTACCCAGTGCTAGATCAAGGGATTGGTACTGAGGTATTTGCCATTTCAAAACCAGCGATATCGATCAGTTCGAAACAGATAGAAATTTTTTATCGCTGGTGCGGGGAAAAATAAATTTGATAAAAAACTTCTCACGTCGCCCTCCTTTCCCTCTCCCGACCAGATCTTTGTGAGTCTCTTCTTCTAATATACGCCATTTTCCTCAAGTCTGGGCTCGCGAAAGGGTTCACCCCACCGTTGATTGCTTTCGTTACGAAATAAACAGCGAAATAATCTCCCTGGAAAAGATTCTTTGAAGCGGCAGCGCGGCGACCGGAGGGGCACGCCGAGGGGGCCTCACTTCCCTCCTCCGTGGGGATGTCTATTTTCCACCGAGGGGGTTGATCTGCCGCAGTAATTTGATCGCTGGCCTGGTATGAATGCCACACGGCGCCCCCCCCCCCCCCCCTTTTCGATGAGGTTAAAAATAAACGTCTAACTTTGTTGGACGCGCCAGCCACACAGCAGCCACGGCATCTTCTTAAATGAGGAGAGGAAACTTGTTGTTTTGACGTTCCTTACGTCGAGCAGCATCGGGCACCGTCGCCACCACCTCGGCACCGCCACCGCCGCCCGCCCTCGCAGCCGTGTTATTTCTGGCCTATCGATTCATCTAGATAGCGAAACAATAATGTTATGGCAGGGGGATCAAGGTCCTGCGAGGTCCAGAGGACATCCCGTCTAATTCAAATGCCGGGGAGCGCGCCAGGGGGAGGGGACCTGAGGGACCGGACGGGGTGGAGGGGGCGCCATGTTCACGACGCTGCGCCGCGCCGCAACTCCCTCATGGGGGGTACCGCCGGCCGCGGCTGGGCAGGGCCGGGCTGCTCAGAAGCAGAAATCTCGCACAAGATCAACTTTGCAAACCTTCTTAAGCCCGGAGAGAGGGCAGCAGCGGCAGCGGCGGTGGTGTGGTGCGGGCCCAGCCAGGCCCTCCAGGCGGCAGCACAGTATAAATACGCGGAGGGGCGGCAAAAACTCCAGAAAGGGAGAAGTGTGCTGCTGCTGTGTTTTTATTGATTAATTCGCCAGTAGTTCATTTGCGTGTCGGAGAAGTTCCCCTTCGCGCCCCCTCCGCCCGCCCGCGCCGCCTCCCTTCTCTCATTTAGCGGCCCCAACCCCTCCCCTCTGGTCTCCTCTCCTTGTCTTGCGAGCGCGACGCGACGCGACGCGGGGTCCGTCGTCTCTCTCACTCACGCTCACTCTTTCCACCCCTTATACTTCTTTCCGTGACGTACCCCTCCTCCTTCCCCATGCCTCGCGAGGCGAAGCCGGGCAGGCGAGGGCCCTCCGAGGGCCTGTCTGTTTATATACACTTCTCTCTCTCTCTCTCTCTCTCTCTCTCTCTCTCTCTCTCTCTCTCTCTCTCTCTCTCTCTCTCTCTCTTCAACCCCCGCACCACCACGCGCGCTCCCTCCCACCCCTTGGCGTCTCCGTCCTGTGCGCACTTTCTTCTCCATTTTCCTTCATGTTCAGTTTTGAAACAAAAGGCGGGAGTTCAGATTCCCTTCAGCCTTTAGCCCCTCGAGGCCCGGCGGGCCCAGCGCGCCCGGCCCGGCAGCCCCAGCGGGATGAATATGAGCCGTATCGGCGGAGAGCAGCGTCTGCTTATCAAAATGTGGAAACAAAAGGCTAACGGCTCCAGCTCGCGGCCAGCGGTGTCGGTCGTCTGTGTGACACGATCACCGTGGCAGTAGCACCTGTTTTACAAATAATTCAAATAACACGCTCTCGATTTTTTTCCAGCAACCTCCGAACAAACATTGAACTAGAATTTATAGGAGTTGTAATCCACAGCATCCAAGAATCTCAAAGTTCTTCATGCACCCAAATTTCGTCTTTCATCTGTGAGAAAGCACCTGGATGGGCAGTCGAGAAGTGAAAATTGATAGCACAAAGCGAATTCATGGCGTTTCATTAAGTATTTAGTGTTTGTCGTCTCTGTCGTGTCTTACGCTCTCGTTTTAAAAACGCTTCCTGTCCGAGCTGGCTGCCCCTGGGACGTGTCCCAGTGAAGAATTATTCCTTTGCGACGGGCCAAGGTCTACCTGCTGCCACTCTCATCGAGACGGACGCGCAGACGCCACGCTTTTGCCATGGCAAACTTGCTGACGTATCAAGCAAATAAGTTCACACAGCAGCAAACGCGTGCGAACCGATCGCACGAAATGTCTCGCTATTTAGAACCGCGTTTGACGGGCGCGTTTTTACCAAGTGGACAGCAACAACGGTAGGCATTCGGCGTCTTGGGCGGACACAGTGCAGGAATGATAATTACTTCCCGCGAGAATCAAAAGAAAGAGGCAGGAGGCGAAAGTTATATGGACGCGGAATGAATGAATTAATATGGAGGCTTAAGAGTGTTTAAGAGGATGAAGAGATGAAGTAGCGCCGGATTATGTTGTTGGCAAAATATATATAACGAATCTCTGGAGGGGCATTAGACTGGTGCGAAGGCTCAGTTTGGGCAGCGCTGACTAAGCGGCGCGCCCGCCCCGCGCCCCTCCGAGTACGCCCCTCATCGCCGCCCACCTTGCCCGAGAATAAGCGTCCTGTTCGATGGCGACCGTAAGTCGGGTGTGGTCGGAGGAACTGGTCGCTTCAAATCGCCAAAAGTCGGCCATCGCGAACAGTCGGAGGCGTGCCCCATATTGGCATCGAAATCGGAACACGTAGAGGGCGCTGGGGGCGAATGGATATCGCCCTCGGGTCGCCCCACCCCGCCCCGCCACGCCGCCCGCGACGGCCACACCAGTCATAGAGGGCGAGCGCTGAGCGCTGCGGTACAGTTTTATACGCAGCGACGTAAAAGTCGCGTTTATTGCGAGCCGTGCCACATTTCCATCTGGTTATCGGCCGCATATCACCCACCGCCGCCGCCGCACATGACGCGAGCTTCCATGCAGACACGCCAATATGTGACGGGACCGGCGGGGTCGACTTGGCGGCCGTTGACCTTCACAATTCACCAAGGAAAGGGAAGTCTAGTTTTGCTCTCGGAAAAGTTTGCAATTATCCAAGGTGGCAAGACTTGTAATGAATGAAATCTTCTGCTTAACGCAAACATCAAGTCTGGTTTTGTCCGATTTCAAAAACTGGACAGCGATTTCTTCTCGCCGCGTACATTAACGTCACCACGTCACCCGCGTGGCGCCGAGTGACCCCTCTGCTGCCATCACGAATAATATGCTGTATTTTGATATGCAGATTGAATGTGAACGGCAGGTCGGCTATTTACATCACATACATGCACGCACGACCGTACACGCCGGTGTACACTTATGCGCACGCGAAGGTAAGGCCTTGTGTGTGCCCATTGCGGTGCTGCTGCGCTGTTTTTAGTGCTGTGCTGCCCCCCAAATGCGAGACGTGCAAGCCACTTTGCCTCGGCGGGTAATGAATGAGTCATAAGACTGTGTCTCCGACCCCGCGGTCACACACACGCCACCGCCTTGGCCACCGCCGCCCGCAATCGGAAAGCGTACCGGGGCCAGTCAACGGCACGAATTTTCAACCAGGGTGCTTATGAGGACTGCCAAAAATAAAAAAGTGTTTTGGGTCGAAATTTTCAGCCGCTTAGCGAGATTTTCACAAAAGTGAAGTTTCAAATCAAACGAGCGCGCCACCTTTTTGCAGCTAACTACAGTTTGCATTCAGAATTTCCTCCTTCCCCGCCCGCCACGGAAAGTGCCCTCTTACAGCCTTTTGTCGAAGGGATGCGGCTGGGTTTGAATCACGCTTGTGTCTCCCGGGCCCACGACAAAAAAGGGTTTTGTGACGTCATGGGGTTTTTAGTTGTTGTTTTTTTCGTTTTCTCCGAGCATAGCCCTTCGCGGCGATGAGGCCCTTTCTTAGTGTGACCCGCAGTTTCCGCCGGGACATCCTGTCGCAGGAACCGAACGCAGAGGTGCAGAGGGGGCGTCATATCTCCGTGGCTTCGTGCCGATCTGGGGACCCTCCGTGCCCACGCCTTGTCCAGCCTGGTTCGCACACTGCGCCCTTGGGCCTCGTGAGGCCGGGGGTGTCGGTAACCAGTCGTGTCGATCCGCTGCGTCTGTTTTCATGTTCGTGCATTGCTGCCTATTGTCAATGACTGTCATGATCCACAAATCCTAAAATCACAATAGTTAGACAGAAATCAAGAATCACGAAAAGTGAAATCAGTATGAGGGGAACGGCATCACAGCAGAGAGTATCTCCGGCCACGGAGTCAGCCACAACGCTACTAAAGATTTCTGGAGGCCGAGCTCGCGCTGAAGATACGTCAAACGACTTCACACAGCGACAACTTCCTCCGCGCGGCCTGGCCTAGCTTCCGTTCGGACTCTCTCCGGAGTACTCTATTGCTACATATTCACGGTCCTCTTTGTAAGGAAACGTGTGTCGTTCAGACATGTTCACTCGCCTCTGCAGACGGGCTGGTGGCCTCCGCTGCCTCCTCCGCCGCTGTCGACCTGCCTTCAGGCCTCATTTACCCCAGCATGTCACTTGACACCCGGCGGGTCGGAAGGAGCGACGCGCGCTCCGCGGAGTCGCGCACTGAATCTGAACACAACTGCCCACTTTGTACTTTTCTCGTGAGAAATACTGTTTGCTGGGGCGGAGAGCGCGGCTGCGGCCAACAAACCTCCTCGCGCATCACTGCGCGCGCGCGGGTGCCCCCCCCCCCCCCCCCCCCCCCTTAGAAGGAACCGCAGGATGGTCTTATCAGCCGTGGCCAATCACAAATTATCATTTTCCCATACTTCTGCGCTTGTTCCTGAAAATTCACCATGTCCCGGGGGCACATTTCTCCAGAGGTCGTCCAGAGGTCATCCAGTGTGGTAAAGCAACACGGCACGCGCTGGTAGGCTGCTTCCCCCATTTTCGCTCGCGCTCCCCCCTTAGCCAGCTGTATTCCGAACGGTACAAAATTAGCGTGGTTAGGCAACGTCCGGTCGGTAGTGCGCTACGATGGTGGCGCTCGCAGCCAGCAGTCTGGACCGGGAATGGGACTTCTTCGAAAGGAGTGCAGAGACGGAGTGAGAGGCCGCGCCGGAAAGAGGGAGAGAGGGAGCGAAAGGTGGGAGCGGGAGGGAAGGTGACGGGACGCAGCCGCGGCGGCGAACGTACTCTCTCTCTCTCTCTCTCTCTCTCTCTCTCTCTCTCTCTCTCTCTCTCTCTCTCTCTCTCCCTCCCTCTCTCCCTCTCTCTCTCTCCTTCTCCATACCTCTACTGCCGCTCGGCGATAACTTTTTTCCGGCTGACACCATCACCTCCGGGAACCACCACGACTGCAAGGCCTGCAGGCATGATAGCACCGCCATTACGGCCAGGACGGCGACGCGATCCCAGGCCCGAAAAACATCCCCGATCCAACTGCTTTCCGAACACTGTCCAGTTACGTCGGTCTATGGGTGGGGACGACGACGACGACTCGGGTACAAAAGTAAGTAATGCACGCGGCGGCCCCTGGCGGCCCCGGCGGCCCCCGTCACGTTGTGTGGCGGAGCAGACGGACAAGTGTTATTAGCGCTTTGTTGCCTTAGATTTGTCATGGCCACGGGGAGGTGAACAGCGTAATTCGTCGTCAGGAGGTAAGGCGTAAGGGGACGCGGCTGGCGGCGCCGGCCCCCGCGGCCTCGGCGTCGGCGTCGATCCGGCGTGACTCCGGCGGCGGGCTGCGGCGGGCTGCGGCAGCCCACTGTCACACGCCGTCTTGCCAAACACCGGGGCGCTGTGGGGCAACGCCGGCCGGCGCCTGGGGTCCCTGGGGTCCCCGGGGTGAAGCGGCGGCCGGCCGCCCAGTTATCCGCGTTGCATCGCATCGCCGGCCGAAAGTCAGCGGCCGCGGCCGCAGAGTGTGACAGGGAAGCGTGTCGACCCGGAGCCCCGCTAAACTTGGCGGCAAATTCAAACCCCAGGGTCGGCATGACGTCACTCCGGCGCCTTGTAGAGGGTCGGCGCATCGGCCGGGCCGGGCCCAGCTGGCGGGGCCGGGCCGCCCTGGCAAGTGGTTCGTTAGGCGTGGCGGTGGCCCATGGCGGCCCATGGTCGGCCTGCGGACCGATCCGTCCGTCCATCAGATCGCATGTCGCAACGCCGTGGGCCCGAGCCGGCGGCGGCGGTGGTTGCGGTGAGGTGGTCGTGACACCGGCGAAAGCTGCTGGTGTTTGGTCTGCCGGCCCAGCGCATCGGTTCCAAGCGCAACAGCGTTGCGCTGCATCCAGACCGACACAACTGACGTCCGTCCTTTGCGGACACGCCGTGGCCCCGCCGTGGCCCCGCCGGGCCCCGCCGGCCCCCGCCAGTCGTGCTAAAGGGCCTGTGATAGTGCGTGTAAAATTGGAGGTGCTGCCGCGTTGGCTCAGACAAGAAAGCCCAGCCGCTGTCAGCCGGCGGCAGCCCCTGCACACGCTCTGACCCTGCAGGCCCTGCAGGCCCTGCCCCACCTCCGCCGCCGTCATCGTCGCCGTCGTCGGGTCCATTGGAGCGCGACGCCAAGTGTTAGCGGCGTTATTAGCAGAGATTTGTCAGGGCTACGGAAGGATGCACACAAGCGGCCTGACACACCTGGCCGGCAGGTCGCGAGGCGCTGCCGCCGCCGCCGCCGCCGCCGCCGCCGCCGCCTCCACCGACTCGGCGCATAATGCTTCGCTCTGCTTGGCTTCCACAAGCCGCCCGTAGACTTGATCCCGCTGTGACCCGCGTGAGAATCGGCTGGGGACCACTGGGGACCACCAGCGCATAGCGATACCGTTAGTCTCACTCCCTCCTCGCCGCTCACCCCCTCCCCCACAGGTGTGCTCCTCTGCACTGCTGTTCCGGCGGGACTTCAATGACGCGTGATCGATTCGTCCCGAACTTTACAAAATCACTGCGAGCCGTCTCGGCAGGGGCTGACATCGTTTCCTAGCGATGCGCACACTGCCGCGCCTTCCATCATCTGAGGCGATGTGCTTGGCGGCGCCCTGATTTTGATATGATCTCGGCGTTGCGGGTGACAGAGCGCGGCGCCATAGTTCTGCTACTCATTTCCCACCGCCGCCCCCCCCCCCCCCGCGCTCTCTACTAAGAGGTACTCGAACGCCAAAAAGAAAGCCCGGAGCCGAAACATTAAAGCGCAACCAACATGGGGGCGCGGGCGGGGGGCACTGACGCCCTGCGAGGCGCCACGGGGGACAAGGACTGGAAGGAGAGCTAGGTGTTGTCTGTGGAGCACAAAGAGGCCCCGTTGACGTCCTGCCTCTCCGCACGCAACCAGTGGCGGTTTAAGGGGGGGGGGGGGGGGGGGGGGGCGATCGCCCCCCTGTGAGATCAGCAGCTGGCCGGCGCTCCGCCTGAAAGGTAGGCAAACACCTGAATTTTTTCAGGATCGCCCCCCCCTGTGATTGAGCAGTTAAACCGCCACTGCACGCAACTTCCCCTCCTGCATCTGCAACTATGTACTGAAGCAAATATTAAATTTCGCCGCTGTTACAAGACTGTTTGTGGTTCATAATCACCTTCGCGCCGTCTGTGGCTGGTCACTGAAATCTTGAATGATCTGCGTTTTCTCAACATGACAAAGCGCACCAAGCAGAGAAGGATGCAAAATGCCAAGTCGTCCAACCTTGTTGGAAAGTAAGGCCCTACTGTCTCCTCGTAAGAGCTAACGATGGCGAAGAATAAAAAAGCTTGGTGGGGGCTATTATATCAGACGCGAAGCAGAGGATTATCCAGGACTGTGGCGGATGTCCTCCATATCAGGAGGAAATTGCCAAAGTTGTTGCTGTGACAGGAGCCTCAGAAGTCATGGCAGCAGCAAAAGAGTGAGAGGGGCGAGAGAGGAAGTGCCAAGGAAGAGGAAAGAGGATAACACCATCATTCATTACTCATCGTCTTACGTCGGGAAAGGAAAGGGTTGTCACCAAAATTATGTGAAGGCGGTGGGCAATGTTCGTTCACATCAGCCGACTCGGCGCGGTGGAGAAGGCGACGTCATGGAAACCTAGTAAAGAGAATCACCCCTAGTAGGGCGATCTTGAATGGTCTGAGATAGTTTTGGAGACAACAATTAATCACACATACTTACCCAACATGAATTACCTCGAGAAAACGGGGCGTAGTTTGATGAAAGGTTTATCTTAGGGTGTGTACAGGCATCACCGAAAACCTTTTTCATGTAGTGGCAAACAATGACCTTGTGAACTGTCCGTAAAAGCATGGCATCAGTCACAGCCGACCACAGCACAAGGCCAAAGGATTTTGATATTCAGCGGGGACTCACCTAAAACGATCACGCCCAGCATTCCATGGGTAAATGCGTCCTACAGACGCTAAAACTCACTAATGCCATTGGTTGCTGCAAGGATCAAAGCAGTCCTATTACACACTTGTTTGCGTGTCAAGGTAACTCACTAGGTGACCCCACTGTTATTTATATGTTGGGGCTGACGTGGTCGGCGCAGGGCTTGTGCCTAGGCGCTGACTACACCTCAATGTGATAAGGGGAAGTTTAATTAACTCTTCACTTCACCGTCCTCCTCCTGTCTTGGCCTACCTGCCCCTGCCACGCCAGGTCTCTCTAGGCCTCCGAGGTCTCGTCTCGCTTATTTTCCCCTGACATTGTCTCGTCCGTTTTTTAATACGCTACGCAGGTGGTGTTTGCCTATAGTGACTGCATCAAAACGCCCGATTGCAAAAGCGAATGTGTGCATACGACAGACGACTCCACAACTGTACCTCTGACTTTCTACAGCAAAGGGAATGACGGAGTCGGCGCGCAAAGGCGAAACAAAACCCAACAGGAAATTCAAATTTCCGTTCCGGGATGAAAAAAGTTGTCATGTCACGCCAGCTGGGAGCTCTCCTGCGGCTGGTGCTGCCCCCCGCGTGGCATGGCACGACGCCTGTCGCCGTGTGGGCATCCAGTCCGCTTATTTCGCGTCCTTCTTTTCAGAAATTTGCAGAATTAACTTACAAAACAACTGGATACCCACCACGCGCCGACAGTAAACTGACCATTCAATCGGCTGTGAGGATACAGCGAGTAAATTCGCGTGCTCCCTCTTTCTACCAAATGAGAGGGCAAATCTCAGCAGTCACTTTAAAAGCATATTGTGCCATTCATCTTGGACATTAAAGTGAGGTGAGTGCATCGTGACGACGTGTCGCTGACTCTCCGACTCGCCTGCTCCGCGCTCTTCTTCCTTCCCTCTTTACGGTAAACCTCCTCTCTTGTGTATTCTCATTCTACCTCGTACTACCCTCCTTTCAGCTCCAGTCACATCTTTGGTTATAGGTCCGAAATATCATTCAAAATCTCTCTATCCTTGCTCCGAAGCTCAGCCGCGTCATAGTAAAGTACTTGAGCCTCCGTGACAGAAGTCACCGCACTGGGCCTCGAGCAGAGTCACCGTCCATGAATATCTTCCGCCCATCTTAAAAGCACAGCAATTACGGTCGCCGGCCCCATGCGTTTTGTATGGTAAAAGCTCCGGCGGCGGCATCGGCAGCGTCAGCGGCCTCGTCGTCTCGGCGCCCACCGCCCCATCCCGGCGGGTCACAGCAGGGACGAAACTCGCCGCGTGTGGCGCCGCCGGAAGTAACGATACAAACCCGGATCGTCCAGTGCCATAGTTTCTCTGAGGTATGGCTGCAAATTGATTGTGCCGCAAGCACACTTTCGAGAGCATATTGATGACGTGTCTTGGTCAGTGCGCTACCACCGCTCACCCCCTCCCCTCGTGCCAGCTACCCCTGCATTTCAGATCTCGTTGCTCGCGATGTGCGTTATCCTGACGAGTAAACGATATGCAGATGCTTCTCCCCTTATATTAGTCATTGTCACGCGCGAAGCCCGTCGTCGTCCCCGACAGTGCGGAAGAACAAAATATAAAAAAAAGAAGGCGCCCCTCGCAAGCAGCGGCGTGGAAATTGGTGAACGTAGAAGACACGATGAGAAAGGAACGCGTGTAGCCTCTTGATAAGGGCGCGGCAGCTGATAAGAAAGAAACATAACATAAGCACCTCACGCGAAAGGGCGCGAAGACCTAGAAAGAAGAAAGGGAGGAAAGGAAGGCGTGAGAAGTGAGGGGTGGGGTCACGTGAGCGGACGGATAACGGGCCGAGCAAGCAGGCATCTCCGTCATTATCGTTATCGTTACTTTTCATGGCGTCCAAAACGACTCCCGATTTTTATTCCCCATCGCATCGTCGTCCGTTTGCTGTTGCTATGCGAAGGCAGCCGCGTCGACTCGTTCTGTGCACGGAGGAACGTGTGGCATCGAGCAGCCCACCGAACCCACGCAACTCCATGAGACCGTTCGTCGACGGGCAAGTTCTAGAGCAGGAGGTTCTGTACAATTTCTCATCATGGGTCTGCATTCGTGTTGTCCTACGGGGTCAGGCCCACACCTCGCCACAACCCTGCGGCGGGGATACTCCACGCGGCAGGGCCTCCGCCTGGCCGCTGTGCGCCGCTGTGCCTGGCAGTGCCGAGTGCCGCGTCCATCCCGGCCTGACCTCGCCAGTCTCACGGCCGGGGGCTGCCGGGGCTGCCAGTCCCGGGGCTGCCGAGGGCACCTGCCGATGTTTGTTCACGTCCCTGCGGTTGACCAGCTCGCTGTCGCGATGGTCAGCACCGCCGGTGTTTGTGTGAATTAGTGCAGCCTTTTGTGGGAACTCTGAAGCGGTATGAGAAATATTGAACCGAACTCACCAAATGAACTTCTGTGGTTGTGATACTCTGACATGCTCTTGGACATCAAAGTCGCATAGAGCACTAGGTGACCTTTCTAGTTTCGATTCGTCTTTTATTTTGATGCCTCCTCACAACAACCCTTTTCTTCCCGCTTCCGTATTCCACCTGAGCCGCAGCACTGCAATTACGATGTCAAATAATTGGCTCATCGGTCTTTGCCTCATCCAGGCCCCCTTCCCTTCGCTCCCCTTGCCAACTCCCCCCCCCCCCCCCCCCCTTTCCCCTAATCGGAGGCGGCCAGGTGAATGACTTGAGTGATTCTCCCCTAAAAGCCTTTTGCTTCAGGACCAGCGCCCGGCCAGGTCCTCCTCTTGGTTGTCATGGGAACGTGTGTTTATGATGATTGTGATTGCAGTGGTGAAAACTTCTTTCTGACTGACGGCGCCAAGACAACTCTATCAGGGTGATCACAATAGAATGGAGAGATCGGCGATGTCACACAATTAAAAGAAGTCATGGCGCGAGGTGTAGAAATAGGAGGGGCAACTAATAGAACTCGTTACAGTTTGTTCTTCCGTCCTGGTCGTGGCGTGGGACCGATCCCAACCGGCAAGAAGTCGCTGAGCGTCGTAGACCTGTAGGCAGGCACTCCGGATGCATGGCTGCCCAACAAAATCCGAAGCCGCTACGCCAAAAACTTAAGATGCCTTGTCTTCTTTTTGTCTTGGCATTCTATGATAACTCTCCTCCGTGGCCCGCCGACGGCGTTCTGTATGGGGCTGCGGGCAAGTCGTGGTACGTGCACCACACAACGGGCTGCCAGTGCCTGCCAGTGGCTGCCAGCATGCTACACACACTGTGACATCACGTGCCTGCCGTCTTGCTACGGGCCCCTTTTTGGCGCTGTGACAGCCGTACAGTTTAACTTCATTACTCCGGCGCACGGGGGCACCTGCTCACACGACTGGCCGTGCGGGCCGGGCTCCACAGGGGCGAGCCGCAGGGGAGCGGGGTCGACACGATAGTGCAGTGCAGCCCCCCGCGTGCCATCATGGCTCGTGGCGCAGCAGTGACATGAACTGTCTCCGTGACGGCCAAACTTTGGTTTTACAGCATGCATGCTATGCCGAGAGTCTGCCACACGACTTTGTGGTCTGGCGGCGGCAGTGGTGGGGTGCAGCGGGCCCACGGCGGGGCCCAACACGGCAGAGAGGGGAGGGGAGGGGAGGACACGTCCGCGACGTCCGAGCACGTCAATGGATGGGTTCATCGCCGGGGGTTCTCCTTGCCTTACGTCATCCGTGCGCGCTCGCAGGGGCTCGGCTGGCTCCGCTGGCCCCGCGGTCTCCGGCTGTCAGGCCGCCGCCCGGCTGCATGCATGAGCAGGCCGCAATTGACACGCGGATATAAACTTGTCAAAATCAGGGCAGGGGCAGGGCGCGGGAGCGCAGTAGGGTGGGGTGTGGAGGGCAGGGCCGTGGGCTCCACCGTGGGAAGGGCGCCCCTGCGGCCCCTGGCGGCGCCCGGCAGCCCCGGCGGCCCCTGGCGGCCCGGGTGAGCTCGGCTTTGGGGAGGCGGTCCGCGAGGGGCTATAGTTAGCAGGGCCCTCTCGCTGCATCCCGCTGGCAGCAGCTGCCCTGACGTATGCGGTCAGCGCGCGGCCCAACTTCCACCAGGATGCACCGGCACAAGAGAGCCGCTCTCAAACCTGACTTGTAAACACACCGTGTGCAGCGTGCGCTGCGGCCCTGAGCTTTCGTACTTCCACTTACAGAGGCTAAGTTTGGACTCTTTGACATGCAAACTCAACTCGAGTACGGGACCCCCTGCAATGGAGTGCACCAACACTGACGCCAATACTGCAATTTAAAAAAAATATACTTTGAAAGTAGGTACAACGCCGGAGAAGGGTAGAAAAGTACACCCAGAGAAATGAGTTCTTGTTCCAAGTCTAAGAAATGTCTTGACCTTTTGGGGATTGAACTAAGCGAAATAATTACTCACGTGAAGTTATGTTGTGTTGGATTAAGAATTTTGCTCTTCGATCAAAACTTTTTTGGCATTGGTTCAACATTTTTATAGACTTAGTTACAACAATGCCCAAAAACGGTTGGATCAAGTAAATTTTACTTGTTACAAGAAACGGTTTCCCTGAGTGTACAGAGTCAGCAGCTACGGTGAGTTACGACAAGTTCAGTCGTCTCCTAATTACCTCGGGAATGACTGATTGCACGGAACTGCACGTGGGTTGTAGTGCCGCGGAGGGCACTCTAAATGTCTCACTGCTGAGATCAACTTTCAGTGCATGCGGAGGGGGTAAAAAATAGGAACGCGCTAGGGATTTAAAAATACCGGTAAGATTCAATCTTACGGTAAGTTACGGAAAGATTGGTAAGTTACGGGTATTTTTGGTAATAATGAGAAAGATTGATTTACAGCGGGTATTTGTTAAAAAAGTGTGTTTTTTCTACGTTTTCCCCGTAACAGTAGTCAATCCTTGCAATGCTTGATGTGCTATAACACTTCATACCTTTCATCACTCGAAATATGAGTTTGTGTCAGAATTACGGATTGTATATGGCCACGGCTGTCTTCCAGCGAGAAGTTAGATAATTGCTTGAACATGCAAAAATAATCTTGAAGGATGTGTTTTAGAGTAGGTTCAAGCTTTGCAGTGATGGTAAGAACCAAAAAGATACACTTTTCACTACTTGTAACAGCAAGCACAGCTAATTTTCAGAGTTTTGCAAGTCTGAATATTACCGAAAAATACCACTTTTTTCGAGGTCAGGTAATATTACCGTAAGTAACGGTAACTTACCGAATCTTACCGGTAATATTACCGGCCTTTAAATCCCTAGAACGCGCCCGTCCACAGGAAATCCCCGCAGTGGGCGTTAGCCGTGGCTTTGCGCAGCCGCGTGCAGGGCGCCGTCGTGGGTGGCTTCGTGTTGGGCTCACGCGCCGCGAGAGAGTTTGGTGCTGCACCACTTCCACCGGTGTACATCCCTGCGGCCTGCGGCCCGCGCGGTCCGCGGCTGCGTGCGAGCAGGGCCAGCAACGATCCTCCACGGACTAGGAGTCCTCTATTCGGACGTAGCCTCGAATCGCGAGCTGTGTGTGTGTGTGTGTGTGTGTGTGCGCGCGCGCGCGCGCGCGGCTCAAAGGCTGGTTGGACCGCCCGCGGGTCAGTCGGGTCAGCCCGACCAGTGTGGCCAACCTAAACCGACCGCTGCTTATTAACGCCAATGATTGTACGGCGCCATCACCGCGGCGCGTGGCCCGCCGTTGCCAACCTCTCGCTCTGTGGACGCGGATCCTGCAGTTACTTCGCAGGCTGGCTGCGCCACTCACGGGCGTCTCCGCACCCAACCTCCGTGTGCAAGTCGCATAAAAAAGCTCTGTTCGATTACGGAAAAAAAAAACACAACTCAAAATACCCTGTTCGCGTTTGGCCGCCCTCCAATTCAACCTGGCTCATTAGCTAGCGTACTAAAATTAGCTATTCATCTGAAATTTCTAGCGCATTAGCTTATCAGCTGAGTCTCTGATTTGCGGGGCAGCCCCCAACACTTTCTTTTGAGGTGAGGGAGCGCCGCCTTGGGACGGATGATGCCTCCGCACACCTCGATCAGCATCCGTGGTCTACGGATCCCGTCGGCGAACCCGATATGGAGCGGCGGTGTAAAGTAGCGCGCCGGTCCCCGCCGGTCCCCGAGGAGACCGCAGCGCAGAGAGGACTAGTTCAGGTCGCGGTTTTTGGAACGCCGGCGTGCCGCCAGTGCTGCTTCTGCTGCTTCTGCTGCTGCTCACCGTAGTTGGGAAAGCAGGGATCTCCCTCGGAGATTTTTTCCCCTGTTTCGTGTGCTGCTGCTGTTATCGACGGCAGGCGTTTGTCTCTCTGACGCCCCGCGAGCGCCGGTGTTTCTGATTCACATCAATCCCTACGTGTCCGCGTCGGGACCCGGCATCCGACCAGGGGGCGCCAGGCAGTTACGTGGGTCCGACGGCACCAATTGCTCCAGTTTTAGTTATGTAATGGCGCTCTTGTCCGTTGCACTTATTGCAAATCGTGAGGCGGTATATTTCCTCCGCATTTCGTGATGAAGCACTTGAGATGTTGCCGATGTATAAATTGAGTCCACAGGAGACCCTACGGCTGAGATAAAGCTTTGACGGTTTTAGACTTCATGACTCTCTTTTTTTTCCTGCAGTCACACCACACCGAGAGGTCCCAACCGGCTTGGCTTCGCGGAGAGAACTCCGTGTTGCAAAAGCTAACAAAGTGCAACCTGATGACACGGCATCGTCTTTTCTTACTCCAAGACATAACAAGTACAGCTGTTCCCATAATTCTACATACTCCATTCAGAATACTTGCCAAGCAAATCGAAGACGCTGGGTAAAAGTATTGCCAAAAACACTTTTTGGACAAAACTTGGCTCAAAAGTATTGCCAAGAGAGCAAGTGTTTCGCGCCACACGTGTAACAAGAAGAATTGACAAGCAACACAAGGTCTGCGTTGATACGCTGATTAATCCAGGCAGTCGATGCAGAGACCACCACGCATCCCCGCACCAGCAAAACGCTGATAAATTCATCTGGTCGGACTTCGTCAAATTCACTGTAAAAAATGTCCACACTCTCCATATACATGCTACGGACGCAATTGGAACGGACCTGGCACAACATTTCAGTGAAATATAAAAACGGACCAGGTCATTACGGTCAACTTTTGGCAAGACACGCAATACCTTTCGGACGGAGATTTTGAGGTACGGAGCAGGTTTGGGGATTCCAGCATGCCCCAGAACGGAGGGCAAATGTACGGAACTTGCCAAACTGTGACACGTTCCGTACATTTGCCCTCCGTTCTGGGCCACGCTGGAATCCTCAAACCTGCTCCGTACCATTTAGTCCGCTAACTGTCCACTTCACTTCTGCGTCTAAAATGGTATACGGTTCCGTACCGTGCTCCGTGGCAAATCACGGACAGCCAAAGTTACTCAATAACGGAAATTTCCGTAGTTTTTTATTACAGTGTTCTGGTCATTTTTTCTTCTTTCTATCAAAGCCAACCAGGAATTCTGAACAAAATCGGCGTTCTATTTAGGAGCAAGGTTCTATGGGACGGGCGCCGGGCGCTCACTCGTCCTTAGGGACGGCCCCGCGGCCGAACCCACCGGACCGCACCTGTTGTTATAATTGCCTTTGATTTGGAGCACGCCCGCCTTGTCGGCATGCGAACCAAATTCGTCCGCCTGAATGCGGTCCATCATCCTTTGTATCGGGCGCAGCGCACAACGCGCATCACGCTCTCTCTCTCTCTCTCTCTCTCTCTCTCTCTCTCTCTCTCTCTCTCTCTCTCTCTCTCTCTCTCTCTCTCTCTCTCTCTCTCTCTCTCTCTCCCACACACACACTCACATATACACGCGTGCGTCACATGGCCGTGTCGTAGTTACGTGGGTTTGTCCAGGCCGGCCTTTCGGGGATCCAATTGAATCACAACATCGGTGCACTATCGGCTTCCCGGTACTATGATGACACACGCTGCGTCCAGGCTAGTCGGGACCCGATCGGAATCTCTCTCTCTCTCTCTCTCTCTCTCTCTCTCTCTCTCTCTCTCTCTCTCTCTCTCTCTCTCACACACACACATACATCGTTCGTACCGATGCTGTTCTCGTTCTCATTTATTTCCGGGGCCTCCCTTCCCTTCCCTCGTGTGGTGTCTGCACCGGTCGGCACCCGGCCCAGAGAGCCCGCAGCTGCGTGGTTGTGGACAGGGCGCCTCACGGACCTCTCGGACCGGCGGTCGGTATCAAGGCACACACACACACACATACACACATACACGGGCCACCGACAGTGTGTGAACGGTATGTGGTCGGATCTCCGAGGTCCAAAGCGCCCCTACTACTAATGCGCCGCAACGTCTGGTCAGAAAACTCGATCCGTCCGGCCCTATTGTCTCACAGCAGCCCCACCCCCACCTCGCCTTACACCGCGAGGCCCGCAGGTGCTCGTCATGTTCTGCGCTGCCGTCTCGACTCTTCCCAGGCCATCATTGGTCACTTCATCAACCTCAAGCAGTCGCTCATCCCGTGCACTTTATTTCTCTTTAAGAAACGTTCCCCATCGCCTTGCGGTTTTTGGCGGCGGCGCGGCCCTCAGCGGCGGCGGCGGCGGCGGCGGCGGCGGCGGCGCTAAGCACCCCGGACTAGTCTGCCGCCGCCACCCGCCTCCCGGCTGCGTGCGGAGCAGAGGGTCAATCCGAGTGACTCCGGGCTGACCGCCGCCGCCGGCCGCCGCCGCCTCGCTCCGGCGTTCCCACGGCGGCCCCCCTTCCCCCGCCTCACCCAGCCTCACCCCCCGCCGCCACACACATCGCGGGCCCCGACAACAACTGCAGTCAGATCGCGATGCTATTTCTCTGCACGACTTTGCTTTCGAGCGTCCCTGCGTGCGGCGGGAGGCGCCCGGCCCGGAGCGGCCCGGGGAGCCCGCAGTGCGCCACCTAACCCAACCAGACTGACTGGGCTGGAGGTCAGGTCAGCGCCATCCTTTCGGCGGGTCGACCTCACAGTGCCTGGACGGTAGGCAACCTCGGCTCATGCACGCATGAGTGTCGAGCGGGCTGGCCTACCCGGGTCACCCGCAGGCGTTCTCCGCCCTGCCCTGTGCATGTCGGCGCCCTCCGTGGGGCCCCCGGGCCCCCAGCCCGTGTCGGACATGTGCGCCGCCGCATGCGGACGCCGCGTTTTTGCCGCCGGATACAAGAGGCAAACTACAAGACGCTGCCAAAAGCCGATACGGCCGACGTCACAAAACCTGCACCTGATATGGGGCGCCGTGTTCCACATGTCAGACAAGCTGCTGGGGTTGCGGCTAACAAGTTAAGGGGCGGCGGGCCGAGGTGGAGGGAGGGGCAGGGGGTGGCAGGTTTCATAGGTGGTTACGTCCGAGAGCCCCCACTCTGCCCGCAGCACCGAGTTTTTGCTAGTGTGTGGTGGGGCTCAGCTTCACCGCTTACTTGCCGTGATGTGGTCGGTCTACCGCAAGAGTTTTGGGAGGGGCGGCATCGACTTTTGCTGTGCGTGAGACAGAGAGAGAGAGAGAGGAGAGGGGGGGGGGACGGGAAAGGGGGGGGGTAGCTGAACGGAACACATTAATTAGCAATATTGGTGTGTGGAGGTGAGTCCATTACTGAATTGGCCATCCGGTGGGCAAAGGAAGCGGACGTGCGGGGCCATGAACTTATACGTGAGTTGTTGTGCGACAAAATACACGAATCACACACTCACTTGCTCCAGGAGATAATACCCGGGCGTTAAGTGAAAGGTAGTCCTTTTTTTTGAAATGAAAGTGTAAGTTCTTAAAGTGGGAGGACTTGGGGGAGGGGGGCAAAAAAGTCAGAGGGATCGGTTAGTATGGCACGGTGTATGGCTGAGGGGAGGCAAGCTGACGACCAGGGGACCAACTCACGACCAACTCCTCCCGGACATATCTTCCGCAGACTTGCCGCTCCCCGTGTGTGTGTGTGTGTGTGTGTGTGTGTGTGTGTGTGTGTGTGTGTGTGTGTGTGTGGACGCACTGAGCCAGGCGGTGCCGGGGGTGCGCGGGGCAGTGCTGCGGTCGCCGTGGGTGCCAGTGGCGACGCCCCGGCAGGCCCCCCCCCTACGCCCCCATCCCGGCCAAGTTTCATCAAAGGCCATCTTGAGAGGTGGGTGGGACACGCAGCGGGGCAGGAAAGGCCGCCGGGAAGGGGGAGGGGGGATGGAAATGGGCAAGCACCAGCGACAATTCACCATTGCGCATGATGCATGCATCCCCACCCACACCCTGCCCCATTCTGTGTGTGTCCGTCGCCATCCCTCACACTCGCGCACAAAGCGCCCGTTGCCAGCAGGGTTGTCTCAAGTCAGAGTACATATTCGGCCTAAGTAAACGTTTGCCGTCTTGGTGTGTGCCCCCCGCGCCACGCCCTGCCACGCCCCGTAGCCCCCTGTGGACGGTCTGGGGATGGCCCGTATGCCTCACGCCGTGTTAGTTTTGATGCATGGGACGGAGTCCCGCAAGAGTGCTGCTGCCCAGGCATTGCAGGGGAAAGCGAACATCAATAGTGTTTTAGCTCCAAGAAGAAAAGAGGTCACGCGACAAAACTTGAAGGTTCAAACCTTTGCATTTATTTTTGGTTGATGATCTTACCGTCCAAACCCTGAGCACGCTGTACGGTTTAAGTTGGGAGTAGGGCGGTATTTGATCGCCTTTTCTGCATGAAAGCGTTTGCAGCTCCCTCCGCTATTTTCAATTTCTCGAGAATTAGCTACACATGACGTGTTCCATGCATGCCACGCGCATGAAGTGCCAGCCTGGAAGAAAGAAAAGGAGCTAATGTGTTTCCTCCCCGCTCTTTTTACATACTACCCCATCTTACTTCGCGTCTCTTCCGCATCGCCTCAAACGCCCGCCCTGCGCAGACGCCGAATCGCTTCTGGCGTCGAAATGAGCGCCGATTGCTGCTTCCTAGCACCCACCCACATCCCGTGCCCCGGCAGGCCTGGCTGGATGTGAGGGATGATGTATTATCCCTAGCATCGGGAGATTTATTTTGCATTTCGACTGGCTCTGCTGCGGTCCCAAGTCGTCTGCAAGAGGAGAATAGAGGCCCTACCACCACCCGTCCCCTATCCTCACGTATGTAAATGGCCTCGCCCCTTTCCCTCGCCTTCGGCCAGACCCAGAAGGGAAGGGAAGGAGACGTTGGTATGTGTCATGCTCACGGCAAAGATTAGGGACAGATTACCAGATGAAGGAGGCAGTGCACGGAAGGCCGGATATCTGCCGCACCGAGGCTGCCAACGTGCGGTGGCGGTAATGTATTAGCGAGGCGTGTGTTACATTTTGGGGAGCAGGGCAGGCTTGTATTTTATCGTTGCTGTTCGAGGGACAAAAAAATTGTGGCAAAAGTCATCAATAAGCATTTTACATATGACAGTTCGAGTACTATTGTAACAAAACCAAAAGGTTGACAGGGTTATTATACAGAAACGTCTAGTGTTGCGTCATTAGAGTTTTTGAGAACTGTGAGGGCTCTAGCTTGTCTCTAGTCGTTTCACATACGCAAATTAAAGGCACCCGAAATCACCATCCTGGTGCTCATCGTTGGGTTCACCGATTGAATCGTGCCCACATCAGGCCATGACATTCCCCCTTGATGCCTCTACCTGCTGGCGCCTTGCCTGATATCCCTCCAATTTCCATTCTCCTGCCGCTCCCCCATTCTGGGGCGAGTCCCTCAAGCCCTACCCGACCCGAGAACGCGGGTCTGTCTCCAGAGTCCCCTGGAGGATCTGTCCAGGACAAGGATTCTAGGCGCATGGACTCGGACCTTATCCCAGGCCCACCGATTGAAAGATACTTTGGTTCGAACATCTGAAGTCCATATCACAGCCACCTCCCTAAACTGGCAACATCAGCTTATTAGTTCCCACGACACGTGGTTTGGGTGCCATGTACTGCATTCTGAAAGAAACACGTCCGTTATTATTACAAAATGGGAACAGCATGTTTATTCCAATGATCTCCATGACGCGGTAATTGTCCATTGCCCTGTGTGCACGTATGGCCATATATTAGGTCGATCCCTCCAAAGCAGTGGCACTGGTACGTGCTCCGTCCACGCCCTTGCACCCAGTCGTGTCCGGCATGCCGGCCTGCTTGTACGCAGCACAGCCCCCGACCTGCCAGTCGCCGGCCGGGGCCACCGAATGCGGTTTTGTGTTTCACTTAGTGTAATGAAATGGGTTGGCCTCGGTCGGCCCGACCCGGGTTTGTAATGGCCGCTTGCGCCTTACGCTTTGCTTATGCCCAGTGCTCTGTGTGTGCCCCTGTCCCCGCAGGCCCCGCAGGCCCCGCGCAGGGACCGTGTCCCCGTGCCCCTCCCCCACATGCCTGCCACTATGCTGGACAACACCTGGGGCCCTGGGGCCTTGGGGCCCTGTGGCCCTGGGGCAGTGCGTCCTCTGTAGCTCGAACGCTCTGCGGGAGCCAGAAATTCTGATTGCAGAATTTGCGAAAATTGTTTCATTACTCAGTCGGTGAAAGGGTCATCAAAATGATGGTAAATACCAATAAATACACCAGGTAACGTCATCGCATTATAATGCCAAGATATCATTAGCACTTGCTCAGGCGCGCTTCTCTTCTCGCGCCTTTTCTGTGCAAACGTTTTTCGTCAATGAATCTTACCCTTCTCCTGAGGTTCGGCGGCTCAAGGCGCTGCTTCAGACATCAGCGGTCCTTTGATGTGTCCCGCCACCGTTATATTGAAATATCTGAAAAGCCGCGCGCCCACCACCGCGACGCTTAGCTGCTCTGCTCTCCCACCTCTGACTTACGGACAACTAAAACTTCATCTCCGTCGGACGCGGAACCGCATCCGCACCAGCCCGGTGCTGTGTATAGGCCTCTCGGCCTGCCCACTCCGTGGCATAACTTCTTCTCTTCTGCCAATAGCAAAATTGTTCGAGTGAGATCTGAATTATCAGCGCTGCCGCTTTGCCATGAGAGCGAAAGCCGTGGGGCTGCGATCCGCCGTGTAATAGCGTGGCGTGGCGTAGCCGGGCCCCGGCCGCCGCGTGATCCCTTTGAGTGAGCTCTTCGCTGCCCGCGCACCATGTCAACTCGACCGCTTTTGCTACTTTTCCCGCCGATGCCGCCGCCGCCACTTCTGCCCCGCTCCGCTGATGCCGTAGAAGCGTGACCGCCGAAGCTCCGCGAGAGTTGAGCCGAGTAGTTCAAAAAGTTTCTGCCTGCCTGATAAATTTTCAATTGGATAAGTGATCGCGGCCGCCTTCCGCCCCGCAAAAATATACTGAAGATGATGCGCTTCGTGACCCTCCACCGGCCTGCGACACGGTGGCTGCCGGAGCAGGGTAAGTAACTGCATGTCTCGTAGGAACACTCAAAGAATAACACCAAGCAGCAAAGCATGGGACACAAGCAACAGTTGATGCGGCAGCCGAGTGGGTCATCGCATTGAGCCGCGCCCTCTGGTCTGGGGCCAGTGCCCTGGAAACGAAGCCGACAGTGTCCGCGGGCATCATTAAGTGCACGATTATCGTTCACTAAAAGTTTTGTCGGGCTGGGCTCCAGCCGCCTCCAGCCGCCTGCCAGTTGCCTCCAGCCACCTCGCGCCGCGCCCCCAATGGCCCCACAGCCTCCGGCCGGACGGGTCAGCTTGGCGCGTCACTGGTCATTCAGAGCAGCGAACTTTGAGGGGCATCCTATGCGTGAAGGGGAAGGACCCGCTCACGACCCGCAGTGACCCACAGAACCACGCCACTGGGCGAGCAGCTCGCCGCAGATGCCGCCGGCCGCGGGCGCCTATGCCGAGACGACGCAAGAAGAAGGGTCAGAGACCTTCGGCCAAGGCAAGGGTCGCTGCAGGAGGTGGCAGGGCGGGGCCAGGCAACTCCAAGGGGCTCTCCTTCGTCACCGTCGTGTGCGACTACGAACAGCGAGAGAGAGGGGGTGCAAGGGTTAAGGGAGGCAAGGAAGGACCATGTTTGCTCCGCTCCCGTCTGTGTCTGCCCTGACCAATTAATACATTTCAAGAGGCGAGCCACCACAGCCAGCCACCCTCCCACCCCGGCAAGAACGTTCGGCGCGCACACACACACTCAGCCACCGCACCGCAAATACGCACGCACGCACACACACACACACACAGCCGAACACAAACTCGCACTTGCATGTTTGCTTGGGAGACGGAGAGAGAGAGAGAGAGAGAGAGAGAGAGAGAGAGAGAGAGAGAGAGAGAGAGAGAGAGAGAGAGAGAGAGAGAGAGAGAGAGAGAGAGAGACTCTCATTACGAGACCGCACGAACATTTGCAAAAGGGTTAGGACCATTGACTTGACTTTTGCGATGTCACTGGGTGTGAGGTCGCCATCATACACTTACGGAAGAGACGTTAGAAGTGGTGAGCGAATTAGGTATTGTGAACAAGCGAAGCTGAAAGCGCTACGATGATAACAAACTAGGGGCTCTAAGGCCTTTCATCGCACTGTCTCCATTCCTCTTGCCGTCATCAACGGGTCATCGCAGACCTCTTCCTCACACATTTTAGCTGATCGCCTTCACATTTTATTTTCGAATTTTAGCGTGTCTCCCACCCCTCATGGCCTGCCTCCGGGCCTCACCGCTACTGCAGCAGAGCGTCGTTCGTCATCAAAACCAGCCTCCCCCTTCCCTCACACCCCCACATGTCTTGAGGCGCTCGAGGCGCTGGCCACCACCACCACCACTTGGCCAGGCAGGGGCCTCTCTTGTCTTGTCCCTCGTCCCTAGTCCCTCCCTCCTAAACCCTTCTGCGCCCTCCTAATCTCCCTCTCATCCCCTTCACGTACACACAGTGTCCAGCCCGTTGTCCGGCCAGCGTCTCCGTCATCTCTCGCACCCTCCCTGCTTCGTGTCCAGTGACTCTCCCAGTCGCTGATCCTCCAGAATGAAGCTTTGCATCACAAGGCCCATCCCTTGTCACCGAAAGGAAATGAGGTTTGCAAGGAGATGCGGGCACAAACGCTGGGCGAGGTTACGGCTGCAGCTTTCAATACTCCAAAATCATTTGCAAACTGCGAAGTGTGTCTATTCCTGTCCAGCTGAGGCGTTCAACCAAGAACACTTGCAAAGGTCGAATTTTTAAATGCTAGCGCCATTCCAACGTTCATCCACGTCTTTTGTGTGGCACCCGCCTAACTCAACAGCGCGCTGCGGGCCTCACTATTACCACGCTGCCTTGTGAGGGTGGACATCGAAATATGAGCGCACGTGCCTCCCACTCTCTCTCTCTCTCTCTCTCTCTCTCTCTCTCTCTCTCTCTCTCTCTCTCTCTCTCTCTCTCTCTCTCTCTCTCTCTCTCTCTCTCTCTCTCTCTCTCTCTCTCTCTCTCTCTCTCTCTCTCTCTCTCTCTCTCTCTCTCTCTCTCTCTCTCTCTCTCTCTCTCTCTCTCTCCCTCTCTACGTTTCTACACCGTCTTTCTCTGTCCCTCCCCCGCCCAATCGAATGTGAATTAGTATGCGTATCCTACGTCCGGCCATGCAAAGTGCGCGGTCCGGTCACACTCCCCCTCCCTTCCCCTCCTCTCGCAAACCCCTCCCCTCATCTTCCCGCAGCCGCCCCCGGCTAGCCCTCACCACATCTCAAGGTGCCCCAAATCCCACCCCACGACTCACACAAGTTCCGAATAGCAGATACAGGGGTGTGTTTCCGCCGAATCTGAGCTCTCTCTCTCTCTCTCTCTCTCTCTCTCTCTCTTCCTCTGCCACAGTTCCTGCGCCTCCTTCCCTTCTGTCTCTCGCACACACTCATTATCAGCCCTCGCGTTTCGTCCCTTAAGGTGCTGGTCATGCTCGCAGAATCGATAAGCGGAAGGCCCCACGGCTCACGCAGGTCTCACGCGTGCGCCTCCACACGCACATGAGCGAACATGTGTAGCTGATGGCACTTTACCATGAAACGAGTGACGATTTCGCGAGTTTTGCACTTGGTTAAAGATTGAGTCCAAGCAATAATAGAGAGCCGACAGCGATATAAGAACATCGAATCGACTCCACCAAATAAGTCATATTTTTTTGAATACATTTGGGTAAAAATACAAACTGTCGTGCATAGATATTTTCACTGGACTTGATCCCCTGAGTGCTGAGAGGAACCCGAGGCTCGGCCTTTAACACGATCAGACCGCGCTGCCGCCGCGACTGGCGATGCGACTCGAGGCGTGGGCGAAAGAGTGTCTTTATGCAACTCTTTGAAACAGAGCAGAGCACGCCAAGCCGTGCCGCGGAGCAGCGCGCAGCTATCCCAAGACCCGTTTACGGCCCCATATATCACGCGAAGGGGTATTATTTATCGAGCTATCTTCTTCTCAAACAAAGAACAGGCAAAGCAGGGCAAACTGGCGGGCGCGCGCCCTCGCGTTCGGCTCCCATGGCTGTCACGTCGCGTGATCCATTTGTCCGAATTTAGGGCCATTGAGACATCGCATCGCGTGGAGCAGGAAGAAGAAGAGGGATCGAGAAGGAAGGGAAAAAAAATGAAAGAGCAGAGCGCACTTGGAGAGTTGGCGAGTGAGAGAGCGAGATGGGAGATCAAGTAGGGCTCAGGATTGACTCGCGTTTCCACAAAGCGCCTTGCACAGCGTGAAGGAGCCCAATGAATCCAGGTCGTGACCAGCGAAACCTCTCACGCGGGGTCACGCATGTGTAGTGATCGCCTCATTTCAATCTCCACTCCTTTCTTTTTCTCTCTCTGTCTCTTTCTGACCTGGTCTGGTTAAAAAGATGCGAAGACCTAATCAGAAAGTCGCTAATTGCCGACCTGCAAACCTGACGTTAGTAGGTTACGTGTTTAAAACGTAAACCCACCTGACTTCCCCGACTCCATTTTCTCGTCCGCCTGTCTCGCCTTGTCCTGTGCATCTCAGCAGCCTTGGTACCCTCCTTCCACCATCCCTTCTCTAGATTATCCGTGTGCGATATTCGCAGCAATATTGCCGCGTCCGCCGGCCGAACCCCGGCGTAGCATGAGCGTGTATTGTGTTCTCGGCTGATAATCCTATTTTGGAGCTCCTTATGGGCTCCGCACGCGAGCTCACCAACCTCGCGGAGCCTCGGTCCCGCCGGGTCCCGCCGGGTCCCGCTGCCCCGCATCGCCCCAGATCTGCACCGATCGCCGCCCGCATATATGCATTTTCCTGCATTGCCTCACAATACTTTTACAGAGGGGACAAAAATATTTCGACACCTGAACGTAATACGTGCACGAGAACCGGCTCGCAGACAAATTTTCGCCCGTCATTTTGACAGCAAGAGGCGTTTAATCGAAAGAAAACGGTGTCGAAACTTTTTCCGATTTGATGCATCCAGACCGTCTGGTGTCAGACAGCCGAGACGAGTGTGATGAAATGTGTTGATTTGCTTGCCAGGCGTCAAGTAGTGAATGAGTACGACGACGTAAGTGAAGAGTGCCGCTAGGCGAATGTCTGTCCCTCCTTATTTTGCGAATCTTCCCAGATTCCTCTTGATTTTGAAGGTCATTAGGACCACTGTGCCATCAGGGCAGACCGCAGCGATGAGCGGCGCGGTGTAAACACGGCAGAGTTTTGGTGGGAGTGGGGGGGGGGGGGGGGGGGGGGGGGGGAGGGGGGAGGGGAGGGGAGGGCCGGACTCGCGGTGCCGCTTCCGGATCAGCGGACGGGTCGGGAAATTCAATCAGGGCCGACTATAACTTCATTAGGCTTTGGAACTCATGTGTGAATCCTGGCGAGCTGCTGCCGACTCCTGGCGCTGATCGGCACGCCACGGCACGCCACGGCACGCCACGCCACGGCACGCCACGGCACGGCACGGCACGGCACGCCACGGCACGCCACGGCACGCCACGGCACGGCACGCCACGGCACGGCACGCCACGGCACGGCACGCCACGGCACGGCACGCCACGGCACGGCACGCCACGGCACGCCACGGCACGCCACGGCCGTATGCGCCGGGGCCGCGGGCCACGTCGGCTGCGAGGGTCTGACTCTGCGGGGGCTTGTGTGTGCCGAGCCCTTGGGCGGGCAGGCGGGCGCGACCCTTAGGGCTCCGCCGGCCTCCGCCCTTCGCCGTGCCGTGCCGTGGCGTGCCGTGTGTGTGCGCAGGTCGTCGCCAAGGAGTGAGAGGCCGCTGGCTGGGCCCAGCTGGGCCTCGAGGTACCTGACTGAGCAGCAGACGTCCAACTGAGGGGTGGCCGACTCGTACATGCTCCAATAATTACCAGGCAAGATACTTCATAATACTTATCGTCCATTATATTTGTATATAATTATGAAAGTTTTGTCAGTTTTCTAAATCTTTGTCAAAAAGAAGGTATTAAGCATATAATGCTTATACTACTCCGTACACGACCCCACCCAATCAGCCACCCGTCGCACCCAACATACACACACACACACACACACACACACACACACACACACACAAGATGCGCAAATATTTTGAAAGGACATTAGTGTCCGGCGGCAAGGTCTTAAAAAACGGACCGTACCTTCGAGTATAAAGCAGCAGCTGGCGGGTGTTGGCGCCTGCGAACGTGAGGGTAGGCCGGCCGCTGCACACCGGTGCGTTGCAGACCTGCCTCGGCCTCGGGTGACCGCCGGCGACCCGGAGGCCGGTGCAGCTCACTTCCCTGCGCACAGATATGAAGTGATTGATGTGTGGAGGTGTTGCCGAGGCAGTGTGGAGTGGGCCGTGAGGTCCTGCTTCATAGAGGGCGCGGGACGCCGTTCCCTTTGTTAGCTTCCAAGATCTCCGCCGACCCAAATTGGTACATCCTTCCCTCTGTCTCGCGGCGTACGTAGTCAGTGCGTCTGTGTGTGGAGGTGGGCGCTGCGCGCTCGCGAGGGTCTGCAATAGGGTCACCTGTTCCAATGGGACTCGTTTCAGCATCGCATATTTTAATTACTGTTTCCACATATTTTTCCTGAATCGATGAAAATCGTGGAAATTTTCCGACATGCACGCAATGCACGCTCAAGTGGGGATCCGTTTGCAGTCTCACGGGGGTGGGCTGTGGGACGGACGCGTCGTTTGGCTGGCTGCTCGGGGGTGTGGGCACAGTGTGAGGGGGAGGGGGAGGGGGAGGGCGTGTGCCCTTTCCAGAAGGGGGATACGTGCTTGAGTGGTTCGCCCCTCACACGTACACCCGGGGGCACCCTCACACACACTCACACACTGACAGCACACGCGTACACACCCACACGGAGGAGCTTGCGGGTCCGACCGACACGTCTGCGGGCGTCTTAAATCTGGTGGGAGGGCCGTCCTAAAGGCCGCCGTCCTAAGCACCTCAGAGTGAGCGAGCCGCGTCGGCCCCCCGCTCCCTGCACTTGGGTCCCACGGCTCAGGCAGCCGGCGGAGCCTGTGCATGTGTGTGATCACCAAGGAGCCCATGTTGAGACGGGGTGACTGTCGTTTGTCGTTAAAATTATTGCCTCGCTACCCTTGCCTCAACCCCTGGGCCAAAAGTCTCCTCCCCCACTGTCATCGGACACACACACACACACACACACACACACACACACACACACACACACACACACACACACACACACACATTGCATTGGCAGTGAAGCGAACGGGGACCCGAGGGGGCAGCAAGGGTGGTTACCGGAGAAACGGATGGAGAGAAGGGAGGGAAGGGAACGGGGGGGGGGGGGGGGGGGGAGGAGCCTCCACCGACATCGTTCTTGCACAGGGGCTCTCGAAATTAATCAAATCATCTGTAGCGACGACACACGGTGGGGACACGGCGCGGACACGGCACGGGTGTGGTCGGCACACGGCGGGGCTCAGGAGGAAGGCCCATCCGTAATTCATGCAGTGCCGAACTCATGAATGGCGACACCGCCAGTCGGTTTGTACCAGTTTGTACTCAGTGACGCAGGGCCCAGCGGTGCGCTGGTCGATAAACTACTAAGTCCTGCTCACAAGTGTGTGTGCGTGTGTGTGTGTGTGTGTGTGTGTGTGTGTGTGTGTGTGTATGTATAGGTCTATGTATGTGTTTGGTGGCATGACAGCAAATATCACAGAAAAGTGCGGAAAAGCGAACACTTTATTGTTGAAATCAGAGCCGACAGTCAGCGCTCCCTGCTGTCCTGCGCGGTTCCAAAACCTCGACGCAGCGCCCCGTGTGGCAAACTGTCGTCCGAAGCTCGGCTCGGCCCCTGGAGGGCGGGCGGCAGGCGCCTGAATTATTGCATATCGTGCCGCTGGGGGGCGGAGGCCGGAGGCCGGAGGCCGGGGAGAGGAGGGGAGGGCGGCAAAGGTCGGGCTGTCCAGATCACATGTCGTCGTCGGGACGTGGTTAGCGCGCGTCCGGGCCACCCCCGCACCCCTCCTCCGGCGGCACAGGCGGCCACCACCGGCCGGGGCGCCGAACCGCCGCGCCAACCAACCCCCAGGAGTGCGAGTGCGCGCGTCTTGGAAGTGGGTCGCTTTGAGACGTCGGCGGCACGGCGGCGGCGGTGCGGCCAGACGCACGTAACTGGTGGGGGCGCGGTGGGGGCTGGCGGCAGCACAGGACAGCGGCGTGTTCAGATGTAAAGCAGGCCGGAGGGCCGCAGGGCCGCAGGGCTGGGGGGGACGGAGCGCCCGGAGGTCCGGGGGGAGATCGGGAGGTGAGAGATGTGCGCCGGAGATGCTGCGGACGGTGCGTAGGAAATGAACGTGTGCGCACGCGGGCGGGCGGCAGCGCGGGGGCTCCCGGGGAGCCCGGCCTGGGGGGCCTACAGGGGCACAACGGGCACTGGGACGGGGTGCGGCAGTGGCGGCGGGTGACTCGCATACGACCGGGAATTTGCCATTTATTCCATTTATCCCATTGCTTGATTTTGAAGGATTTACACACATTTTTCTCGTTATTATATGAAAAACTTCCATTTCCTACAAGTTTCATTCAAGTATCGAAAAAGTTTATTCTGGAAATTATAGTGACTATTTTTCCGTAGTTTGAGATTCGCGTCCGGAAAATCGCGGAAAAGGCCGGGTTGTTGTTGGCACATCGGGAAGAATCCGCGGTTGCTCCATACACCAGAGGATCATGTGTCAAAATCCAATCATGTGAGTAGCCGTAGGCGACCACTCCCCTGTATACGTACTCGCATCTCAGGTAGGGGCGCGGAGCCGGTGTCCTGCGTCCGCCGCCTGCGTCCGCCTGAGTCCGCCTGCGTCAGCCCCAGACAGCGTGTCGCCTCAGGGGGCGCCGGGCTCGGCGTCACCAGTTGTTACCTCCAGACAGAGACTGGGGACGACGACGCCGAACGCGCCTCAGAATTTCGTCGTCAGGACTGTCAACCGGAAATATAAAAATAATAATTAAAGAACTCTCTGTTTTTTCGGAGATGCGCGCTCTGGGAGGTACCATGTGTGAGCATTGCGCTGCGGCGGGATGCGTGCGCTGTTCATAATTCGTAATCCCCTTGATGACCCAGGTTCTCTCTCTCTCTCTCTCTCTCTCTCTCTCTCTCTCTCTCTCTCTCTCTCTCTCTCTCTCTCTCTCTCTCTCTCTCTCTCTCTCTCTCTCTCTCTCTCTCCCCCTCTCTCTCTCTCCCTCTCTCTCTCTCTCTTCACTTCATCCCGCGCTGCTGGCGACTTGCCTATATGCAAGTTTATTGAATCACCTACCGAAGGAAGCTTGAGTCGCCGACCGAAAGGGGATGGGGAGAGAGAGAGAGAGAGAGAGAGAGAGAGAGAGAGAGAGAGAGAGAGAGAGAGAGAGAGAGAGAAGAGGTCCCTGCGCTCGCTGGACCATATCACCATATCACGAATCCTCCCAAGATGCAGGAGATGAAGGGACAGAGAGAGAGAGAGAGAGAGAGAGAGAGAGAGAGAGAGAGAGAGAGAGAGAGAGAGAGAGCGAGAGACAGAGAGAAAGGGAGGAGAGGGGGGGGACTGAGGGGAGTGTGAGAAGGAGGGAGAGGGGAGAAAGACGGACGGACAAGACGCCCCAAGGAAGGGGTTTGCGAGCGTCCACGTCCATCAAGGGAGGAATAATGAACGGTGGCTAACTTGCATGGCACGTGTGTGTGTGTGTGTGTGTGTGTGAGTGTGTGTGTGCGTTTGTGTTTGTGCGTGTGTGCTCCGTGCTCGGGGGTGGTGGCTGAGGGGCGGGCAGGGCGGCGGAGGGTGTAGTGAGGGTTTGGGATGTGGGGCGAGGTAAGACGGCGACCGGAGGGCCACCGCGATTCGGGGTGTGCGGGTTGAATAGGAGTGGAGGTGTGCGTGCGGGGATAAGGTAAAGGTTTGAATTCACTGGGTGCAGGTGGCTGTCCAAACTGGCTATTTCGACGAATACAGGGCTTTTAAGTTGCCACACGAATTCAGACGAATGGCAGAGAGAACGGAAACGTGGCGGCGCACACGATTTTCATGCAGTGCAGATGAAAGGCGAAGGAACTGCACCGAGCGATGAGTCGGGAGGGAACACCGTGAATATGTCTGATGAGCATAAGAAGGAGGCCTTTCGAGGATGTGTAAAGAGATGGGGTGGTGTTGAGACCGCAGCCGGCGTCCAAGAAGGAGCCTAAGCACGGCCGCTGGCCACCAGAGAGAGAGAGAGAGAGAGAGAGAGAGAGAGAGAGAGAGAGAGAGAGAGAGAGAGAGAGAGAGAGAGAGAGAGAGAGAGAGAGAGAGAGAGAGAGAGAGAGAGAGAGAGAGAGAGAGAGAGAGAGAGAGAGAGAGAGAGAGAGAGAGAGAGAGAGAGAGAGAGACAGAGAGAGAGACTGTAAGCTTGCAAAGGGACGGAGCGAGATAGGAGGCTCGGAAGGGGTGGATTTGGACCGCAAGGGAAGTTGTGTTTATGCTGGGCGTCTCTCATATGTGCCTTCCTCTATCTGGCGATAAGGGGCAGGGGCCTCGCGGCCAGCGCAGCCCTTATTCCGAGCCCTGCGGGAGCCCTACGGGAGCCCTGGGCAGTACCCTTGTCCGCACAAGTCCCTTTGGACCCTCCAGATGTTCCGGACCGGTCGGTTATCTCGATCGCGCGGCCGAGGAGGAAGCCGAGCAATTGGCCCAATGTGCCCCTTACAAGTGCTGCACACAGACTCCGGGCCGGACGGGCCGGGACGGGGCCTTTTGACCCCCACATTGCGGAGTGCCGCCAGCCCCGGGTCGTGCCGCATAGCGCCAACACGGCAGCCAGCAGAGCCAGCAGAGCCAGCCAAAGCCCCCCGGCGACAAGAATAAGTTCGGTCAGCTGGCCGACTGATGAGCCCGGAGTGACCACCAGAGCCACCACCGCCGTGCGTGGAGCCGGAGCCCTCGGGCCGGAGCCGGCCGGAGCGGGCCACTGGAGCCGGAGATCGGGGGCCGCTGATAGCGCGAGACGCCTCGCTTACACTGCTTACGCCGCGCCGCACGCCGGGAGTCCACATTTGTCAGCGCGAGGTCGGCCTGCAGTAGCAGCAGCAGCAGCAGCAACGTAGCTCCCGCGGGGCCGCCGGGGAGTTACAGCGGACCACAAGTGGAGGTGCACCTCCGCATGTGGGGCCAGCCCGGGCCACCCAAACCGTGCTGGTGTGACTCCGGTAGCGACTCCAGCGTGGCGGCGATTACTCACATGCGCCACGCCTCGGCAGTGAGCCCCGGTCCATCTCTGTGAACGGTAGGTGTCCGACAAGCAGACCGAAACACCGGACCGCACACACCCGGCCACGATCAAAACGTATATGAAAGGTAACCTCCGTTTTTGCCGTCACGTGACGAAATTATTTTCCGTGTCCTTCGCCGGGCCGTCTTCATCTCGAGCCAGACACCCCGCTTTATCTCCGGTCCGTTATGAATGGGGGATTAGGGCGTAGCGGCGCAGCGTGTGCACAGGCCGGTGGCCCGGTAGCGGCACACATGGCGGAGCGGAGCGGCGGGGCGGCGGAGCGGAGGGGCAGCAGCGTGGACCTCGTTGGCGGAGCGCTCCAGTCACCCTGACGGAAATAAATGTGCGATTCTAAAACTCCTGGTCTCGGTGCGTACTGACCGGAGCGGCTCCGTGTGGCGCGCGGTCATTGTCTGGGTGCCCGGCGGGGGGCGCGTGAGCAGGCGAGGCGGCGCGGTGCTCGCTTCCGCCGTGTGGAGTAGGACTTCAGAGCAGCCGGTGGTGGCCCCGCCAAGAGTGACACGGCACAACGCCGCAGTCCGTCACTGACTGCAACGGAGCTCTCATCTCTAGAATTTGTTTTGAGAAAAATACGAACTCTTCGTGTTGTCTGGCGATTTGGTCATGAAATGCACTGTTGCGTCGTGTCGCGCCTCCGAGCGAGACGGTTGCCCGTGGAAGGCGCCGCACTACTCAGTGCCGCAGAGCAGCAGCGGTGGCGCCAGGGGAGAGGCCGCGGGCTGTCAGGTGCCTTCGGGACTCCGCGGGCTCCACGGGCTCCGCCTGTCAGGGCGGCGGCGGCCACAGCTGCTGCTGCTACACCTGTGCCCCGTGTGTCACACAGCAGAGGCGCCGCAGGGCCGCAGGGGCCGTCGCAGGGAGGGGGGAGGAGCCCCGCCTCGGACCACGTCCCCATTACCGCCGCCAGTATTCCGTCCAGCCGCATGTGCGGTATCGACCCAGGCAGACCCGCACCTCAAGACGTCCGTCCGCCCGCCCTCCACCCTCCCGCCAAGCTCCCCGGCCGCACCGCACAAAATTTAAATTTGAGACCTGACCATCTACGGCACGCCGGGCCTGCAGGCGTGTGGAGTGAAGCGGGGTGGGTCCAGCGGGGGCGGGGGCGGGGCGGGGGCGGGCAGGAACACGGAGGAGGAGAGGAGGCCGTAATTGATAATACTATAGAGGGATGGACGCTGGGATGGACCATGGAGATGAGGAGGATGCCAAAATCCGTGAGGCAGCGGGTCGGGTCGGGTCGGGGCGGCCTCAGCACCGGCAGGGCCCGTCCCATACCGAGGAGCCTCATGGCCATGAGGGGCTGGTCATATACTGTGGCGGCAGCCCACGGCCAGCCCACGGCCAGCCCACGGCCAGCCCACGGCCAGCCCACGGCCAGCCCACGGCCAGCCCACCGCCAGCCCACGGCCAGCCCACGGCCAGCCCACGGCCAGCCCACGGCCAGCCCACCGCCAGCCCACCGCCAGAGCACCGCCAGCCCACGGCTGCTGGGGGGCCCTCATTGTCACTGGGACACAAAGGGGACCGAAGGGGGCCAAGGAGGACCGAGGGGGCCGAGGGGGGCCGGCATGGGGACCCCCGCCGACGGATGCAGTAAAGGCCACGACACCACGGGGCTGGCGGGCATTAGTTCGAATGTTCACGAAGATTGATTACTACGCGCGAAAATTAAAAGTCCTCTGATATAAAACTCTGCCTGTGGCTGTTGGTCCGCTGTCCAACACATGGTTCTCATATTTAATCCGCCCGCACACCTCCAAGCAGCACGGTACACACGGCCATGATGATGTTTGATCTGGAGCGGCAGCATTCTGCGTCGCTCTATCCTATCAACTCATTTTTTCTTTAAAAAAAAAAGTCGTGATTGAAGGCTCATGTGATCCGCGCAAGCCCTGTCACGTGCCGAGATGCCCTGGCTCCGTCTGGCTCCTCGCACGGTGCCGGCCGGCTGTATCGACCCTCGGGATCGCTGTGTTTGCATGCGTGATGTGTGCGCTGCGCTGGCCGGCGGGGCCGAGGCCGAGGCTCGGGCCGAGGTCCCACCCTCAGGAACCACCCCCGGCTCTGTCTTAGATGATGAGATGGGAGGGCGAAGCAGGATAAGACCACACTGGTCCGGCGGCGTGCAGATGAGCGGACAGCAGCACAGCATCCTTCATATCGCCCTGCTTTGTCTCTGCCGTGGAGGGGGTGGGAGGGTGAAACCAGTGAAACTGCTCGGGGCCGGGCTGGCCTGCCGGGCTGCCAGCCCGCCGGCCCGGCCGTCCGGTTCAGGCGGCGGCCGGCGCTGCTGGCCAGCGCACGGTGGCGGTGCGGCGGCCGGGCCAAAGGGGTTGTTCTTCTGTGACGCCTCGGGGTGAAACGTTACTCGGGGTGACCCATCCGGAGCAGGAAGCGGGCTCACCCTCACCGTCATCGGGGAGCACCGAGAGGCCGAGACCGTCGTGGAAGAACATTTGGCCACATGACGAGGACTGCCTGCTCTCCTTCCGCAGCCTCCCCTGCGACGCGGAGCCCGTGTCGTCGCCGCACACTCACCGCAGTCATTTCACTTTCCCGCCACCCTCTGTCTCTCCCAATCACCCCCTAGCATCCCCCCGCCCCCTCCCCCTTTCCCCGTTCTGCCCCCATTCAGGACCCCTTTCCTCCACCCCCGCCTCGCCACTTTACTCTTCTGCATACTTAAAACGCAACAAAGGGATGTCGTATATGCGCACTTCAAGTTTTAAAGCGTGTGTTAAGGAGCGCCCGCCATACACGAACATGGCGGCGCAGACTCGCAGGCAGCAGCGT
Source organism: Odontothrips loti (assembly GCA_038380765.1). NCBI lineage: Eukaryota > Metazoa > Arthropoda > Insecta > Thysanoptera > Thripidae > Odontothrips > Odontothrips loti. Next base: position 18,166,904 of record CM076250.1, on the reverse strand, counting down.
CCTTGTCCGCTCTCCTCTCTCCTCTTCCTCCCTTTCCTCTCCTCTTCCTCCTCCCCCCGCCCCTCTCCCCGTTCCATCACGCTTCCCATTTTCCACTCGGCCTGCCTCTGCCTGGACGCGTGTTCCCGACGCCCGTCTCGCCACGTACGGCGGAGCCTGCGGAGCCCCGCCCGGCCGCGCCAAGCCTCACGGCTCCGCGCTTGCATATGACCAGAATTTTATATTCATGGCCAAAGTTTGACAATAAATTCGCGCCAGTTCTTAGCGCAAAGTGACAGTCCAGCACCGGAGCGCGCCTGCCGCTGCTGGCGCGGCGGCCCACCGCGCGGGGCCAGGCACACGTGAGGCTCTCAGACTGCGTTCTCCGTCTCGCTCACCGCTACAGCTATACTGCCATCTCTCTCTTTCACACACACACACACACACACACGCACACACGCGCGCGCGAAGGAATTGTATAGGAGGCGGGAAGGGTTGGAGGATTACACGTACACGTGTTATCTAGCGTTTTGTTAGCAAAACACCGCCAAGGCTCCCTCGCCGCTCCATCTTCGTTGGGCACGACACGCGTTTTGGAAGTTTTTATGCGGTCTGCCGGCGCTGCCGGCGCTGCTGGGGCTCCGTGCGACACACACAGGCCGCACGCCCGCAGGTGCATAGCCCGGGCCTGTTTGCTGATGAATGAAGGAATGCAGTAATGAGTGGCTTTAGCGCTCGTTACTGTGCTCTGATAGACGATTCCGTTGTGTATCGACTGCGATGCCGTGCCGAGCACGGACGTCTGTCTGGACGTGTGTCGTGTGACAGTTGTCAGCCGCCATGAAGGTGGGGGCGGGGGCAGAGGGGCAGGGAGGGCAGCGGGGGTAGCGCCCTCATGCATGGGGAATGATAGGTCTCTGCTGTTGACAGTGCGTGGGTGCGGCGCTACCGCTCCGAATGCAAACACTTATTAAACAACAACTGATCAATAAAACAGTGCGGCGTGCGCGCGTGCGCGCGCGCGCGCGCGCGGCGAGACGCACCGCGCAATGGAGTTATAGATCGGCCGAAAGCAGTGGTCAAACACAAAACCCTTGCCGTCTTTCACGCGACCGACTTCGGTCACAAATCCCTCGCCCGTGAATACGATACCGGTGCGGCAAAAACGCATCATGCAACGGCCTGCATTATTCGCTGAGCTGGAACGTTGGCCGAAGCAGTGAGGTGCATTCCGGCGCATTGCAAGTCTGTATGGTAGTATGCTGGTTTTGAGGCTGGAAGATGGAAACATTTGCATATGAAGAGGTCATCTGCGCAGTGTGTACTCTTCGTGAGTAATCAGAGGCGCCCGGCACGCACGTACGCACGTACGCACACACACACACACACACACACACACACACACACACACACACCGCTCGAAGTTTTGGTTCCGTCGCCACTCCGCGCAGTGTGTGGTAATTCATTTGCAAAGACGAGGCGCAAGGGACCGAACAAGGAAGGAGGAGGGAGGGCGGAGGAGACGCAGGAGCAGCAGACGGACTAGAGAGCCCCGTGCCCGGCCGCAGGCGGGGGTAGTTGTGGGGTCGTATGTGTCCCGCCGCGTCCCCACATCGCCGCGCAGGCAGAACAGTGCGTCCTCTGGTCTGGCCCCGCCGAGAGTCACAAAAACGGTGAGCCCGGAGCCCGGAGGCCGGGGGGAAGGGCAGCTCTGGGTACAGCAGCCTCGCCGACCGTGTTCGCGTTATGATGAACGAGGCGCACTAACCACGGCACGGCCAATATTCACGCACCGCCACAGCCACTATAGCAAAAATGGATCCCCTTGCGAGTTTTCACGTTCGCAGCCGCATCGCCAGTCTCGTGGTGAAGTTGAACGAGCATCCCGGAGGGGATTGTCGTCGGGCCGCTGGCGCCACGAGGTGACGCAGGAGTGTCCGGTCGGCCTCGGTGATTAAGTGGATGACCTTTCGTTTCTCCCCGCCGGCCCCATTCCGGTGGCCTCGCCGCTGTGTGTGGTGGTGCTCTCCACTATCTGCTCTGAGCACACACGCGGTGGAGGCGGACACTCAATGGGGCCAACGGGCGGGTGCGAAATACCAGGCGACGTCATGTATACGAAACGACGTCGTTGTTCCAAATTTTTCCTCTTTTTCCCCCCTCCTGAATTCACAGGAAGGGGGAAGGGGGAGGGGGGAGGAGGGGGTATGGCTAGCTGCACACCTATACAAATGGTACAAGAGGTTCTAATCGATACGCAGAGACCAACGAGAGGACGTGTCGGGTTGATGGTGACAGGCCTGTTATGGTGACCACGATGGTAGTTTATGATGGTAGTTGCGGGGGTGGCTCTGCTTGACCGCCCCCTTTTTCTCTTCCCCTTTTCGTTCGTCTGTCTCCCTCTTGGCTGCGAAGGTGTCCCACCCTTTTCCATGCCTCTCCTTCCCTCTGGCCCACCCCCAAATACGCATCACCCCCTTCCCACCCCTCCTCCCGACTGACCCTTCACCCTCCGCCCATTTCTCAAGTAGCCCCGCAGGGCCCGCCGGGCTGTCGGACTGTCGCGTGGCGCCGCGCGGCCCGGCGTGTGTGGTTACACTAATACATGCAAAGATCTTCCCTCTCCTTCTTGCACACTCGCACCCTCTTCCTCGCGCTGTTTTGTGGCGGCGCCCCGCCCGCTCCGTCCCGCCCCGCTCACGGGACATGGCATCGGATCGGCCCTCTGCTCACATGGCATTCACTAATGCCCTTCGCAGTGTGTCCTTTAGGGCGCTGTGTGGGGCTTATGACAACAGCATCGTTGTGCCATGACGTGGGGCGGCGTGTGGAAGTGGCACCATTTCAACACAATAGGAATCCACACTAAGCCGCCTTCATCGCATGGGGCAATTTTTGAGAACAGTATCGCCCATCATTTGGTACAATAACAATTGCGGCAAACCAGTTTGCGCTGTACCTCCCAGCGAAAATTTACCCCCAACGGCCTAAAACAGAGTACATCAGCGCGCATAAAGAAGAGGCATGCGCGTGACCTACACTCAATCACGAAAACAAGCTCCGCCACAGTGTGACGCCTTCTGGAACCTCTACGCCCACCACCGAGGGCTAACCAAGGACGTTATCAAAAACACGGCGCAGAGGTCCGCGGTGTGCAAAACTATACCTAATGGTCCAGGTGGAATAGTGTGGCCCTACACGTCCCTCTCTAATTAATTACCGCGTATCCTTCACGGGGCTCGCCGGGGCCGGCGGGGCTGTCCTGCTGCCTGTATGAGGCGGACACAGGGCAGAGGGCTGGCCGGGCGGAGTCGGGCCGGGCTTAGTGCGGGACTAATGTCGCAAATGACTCCGACCGGGGATCCTGCCCGAGGCCATGGACACCGCCGGTCCACACAGTGCGGGTCCACACAGTGGGCCCACTGTCCCTTCCGTTTGTTTTGGGCGATGAGATTTATTTCCTGCGCGCTACTGCAGGGTGATTCATTGTGCACGGTCACATGAGGGGTGAGGGGGGGGGGGGGGAGGCCGCGAGCGTCGCGAGGCTCACACGTATTATTGAGAGCAGCCCTGGAAAAGGATTGCAGGGGAGGGTGGGGGCATATCACGACTATCTAATTGATTTATTATGGAGGCCTGCTCGGGCACTGATCCCCACACGCGGAGGAAGAGGACGGGGGGCAGAGAGAGAGAGAGAGAGAGAGAGAGAGAGAGAGAGAGAGAGAGAGAGAGAGAGAGAGAGAGAGAGAGAGAGAGAGAGAGAGAGAGAGAGAGAGAGAGAGGGGGGGGGGAGGTCAGGAAGAGGAGGTAAGTCCGAGGAGAGAGGGAGATCGGACGTCTAATTGGGTGGAATTACTCGTTGGATCCCGGAAGCTTCCCTCGGACCGATAGGAGAGTGGGGCGGCGATGTGCGAGGGGCGAGGGAACAAGTGAGCGGGTCCAGACTGTGTGAGTTGGACTTGCAAAATAATACTTCTGCAGAGGGGGGACATTTAGAGTGCGGCTGACGGCGTTGGTTTTGGAAAACGAAGATGGGGCAAGTTCCGCAACGCCCTTGTTCTCTCCAATTTCGAACCGAACCTCGGCATCTGCGTACAGCGCGTTAACACTGCCTGCGTCACGAACTGCGGGACTTCGGCCAGGACTTTGGCCAGGCTGCTGGCCTCCATTCTCATTGCTGGCATTGCTGGCCGGTGTGGGCCCCTTCTCAAGACCCATCCACACCAAATGCTGAAATCACTGACCGACCGGTGAGAGAGAGAGAGAGAGAGAGAGAGAGAGAGAGAGAGAGAGAGAGAGAGAGAGAGAGAGAGAGAGAGAATGCCAGGCGGCGACATCTTGTGATGGTGGTCCTTTGCCCCATGTCGCCAGAGTCAAGATGGGGGTTGTGGACCCTTGTGGTGACCATTGGCGTCTCGCACACCCCTCGGCACGCCCCTCTCTCCTTTCACTTTCCACCACAACTGCCTCGCCTGCTGCCGGCGTCGCCAATCCTGACGAACACGACCCGTGGCGCCGTCCGTCCTCACTTCGCAAACTGACAAGGCAAGCTGGGCTCTCCGGCCGTCCCGACTCTAGATTGTTTCCAGCCACACCGCCTGACTGACCGGGGCCGGACGCCTCCGCCGTACATGGCGCATGCCTCGAGACGCACACTCGGTCGTCATCTATTAGTCAAAACTGTTAATGGAGTGGAAAGTCCACTGCCTTTGTCGAGTTCCCCGCGTGGCGCGGTGCGCGGCGTTGCGACGGTGTCGTGTCATTTCTGGAGTCCGATATGAAGACGAGGTCCGAAAAACGCTGCTAATTTCAGACGAAAATTCCCCACCTCTAAAAAAAACCGCACTTTGCGCCCGTGCAACACAGTGAACTGCCTGCTGACCGGCTCCCCGGCGCACACATCCTCTAACGAACCGGGCCGGAGTAGTTGGGGTCACTAACGCGTGTCCACACGGCACATCAAAGCGGCAGCCCCCGCCGCACGCGGCCGCACGTCTGCCGACGGGACCAACACATCCTGCCCCGGCTCCGTGCACATGTACTTGAGCAGAACGCCCCCGGGCGCTTGTGCGATGTGAGATCCTCTCTCCTCACAAGACGCGGGGAGGGTCAGCAGGGCCGGTGCGCGGGGCGGGGCGTGGAGGCGGTGGAGGCGGGGGAGGCGAGGGGCCTGGTCCTGGCCTGGCCGGCCGAGGCGGGCGCCCGGGCCAGCGCACCCAGCCCAGCCCCATCTTGATAGCAAATACTCATTAGCAAGTGATGAAGACGACACAGGAGGATTCGGGCGCACAGCTAGCCGGGCCTGGCCTGGCCGCCTTCCGCCTCGGTCCGGCTCCGTTCGGCCCGGCCCCGCCACGGCAAGGCTCACTTAGGGACGTCTCTCGTCTCCGGCAGTGGTGGGCAGTGGGCAGTGGGCGGTGGGCAGTGGGCGGTGGGCAGTGGGCAGTAGGCAGTGGGCAGTGGGCGGTGGGTAGTGGGCAGCGGGCAGTGGGCAGTGGGCAGGGGGTAGTGGGCAGCGGGCAGTGGGCAGTGGGCAGTAGGCAGTGGGCAGTGGGCAGTGGGAATGGGCAGAGGGCAGCGGGCAGTGGGCAGTGGGCAGAGGGCAGTGGGCAGTGGGCAGTGGGCAGTGGGCAGTGGGCAGTGGGCAGTGGGCAGAGGGCAGTGGGCAGTGGGAATGGGCCGTGGGCAGTGGGCAGTGTTCGTCCCTCCGACGCCTCCGCCTCCCGTAACTCTCACGTGTCCGCCACACGACCTGCCAGGGTCTGACTCCTGCCGGCAGCAGCAGCAGCAGCAGCAGCAGTCCTGAGCAAATTCCTAGATGCCCAGCAGGGCAGGGCCGCCAGGGCCGCCAGGGTGCGTGCGCTGCGGCCGCATCGCGCTGCTGACCGGTGGAGCTGCAGGCCTGCAGGGGAGGGAGGGAGCACAAAGGGGTGTGTTGGCCGAAATGAGACGGGTCGGCTCCTTGGCCCGGCCAGGTCATTAATAAGGGGCGGTCAGGGGAAGCGGAGCGTCCCTGTATGTTGCACCCGCGCTGGCCGGCCGAAAAACCTGGATCATTTTACAATAATTTTCGAAACTGTGACAAGCGCTCTCTCCCTCTTGCTGTCTCTCTTTTTCTCTCTCTCGCTCTCTCTCCGGAAGTGTTCAGTGGTCGATGCGTTAGGTCCCCGCAGAGAAGTTGTTGAAAACATCGGTGCACTGCTGAATCTTTCGATTCCCGTAGGTGGCAGGCCCGGGCTAAAGGGAACCCGAGTGGCGTCTAGGATCGTTTATGACATAAACAATACGGTCATAATCCGGATACAAACGCAAACAACAGTTGGCCGCAGTGACTGCGGTTTCGTTGCTGTGTACGGCGGAGGGGAGGCGGAAGACGCGTGGTGCGTTCCTGTTCTGCAAACATCCTCAAGGTCCGGTCCGGTTCGGTCCAGTCCAAGGCAGCCGGAGGCAGCGGTCAGCGCCACCTCTATACATCCCCAACTGCTTGCATTATTGTAGTCTGCGGATAGCCAAGTTGGACGGCATTCCTCCCGTCTTCCACATACCGCAGCCGGCCACGCTTCGATTATTCGTCTTGAGGACTGACCTGGCGGGGCCCGCCCAGCACTACCACCTCCAGAGCGCCCCGAATTCCTGGTGCGGACACCGTCCACTGCAATGCCAGAAACACCCCGTCGGCGACATATTATTAGACTACAGCCCGGATGAAATGGATCATATATGGGATTTTATATGAATATATATAATTATATATGATCATATCTAGGCGTCCATATATGACAATATATAATTAGATATGATCATATTTGATCAGATATGGTTATATATAACTGCATACATGCTCATATATGATTACATATATGATCATATATGTACTCATATATACACATATATGAATTTTTATATGACTACATAAATCTATGTATGGAGGCATATATGACCACATATGTAATTGACTAGTAGTCAGATATGCTCCCATACATAGATATATATAGTCATATAAAAATTCATATATGTGTATATATGAGTACATATATGATCATATATGAAATCATATATGAGCATGTATGCAGTTATATATAACCATATCTGATCAAATATGATCATATCTAATTATTGTCATATATGGACGCCCAGATATGATCATATTTAATTATATATATTCATATAAAATCCCATATATGATCCATTTCATCCGGGAGCGCGGAAATGTGTCATCGGAAACTTGTGCCGCAGCTTTCCACATGCTGCCATCTCAACCGCACCGTTGGTTGGGTGGTGTTTGGGGCCGCTGGGAGTGTAGCGCCGCGATGATTGCGGGCCCTCCATCCCATTCCGTCGTGGCTTTGCTCTGGTCAGCAGTTTAGTTTCGATTGTTCGCGCGCGCCTGATGACAGAACTTGAAGCAGACCGCGCTTCGCCACGCACCAGCTGGCCGTGTCCGACAGTGTCCGGCAGCACGGCCAAGCTCGCCCGAGGCTCGGAGGAGGCGGGCCGGGCCGGGCGTGAAAGGAAGTTTCGGCCCCTCAAGTTGTCTGCCGTCGCCACTTTGCAAACACACTCGCACGCCCGGCACGGAGTGGTCACCGGCAGCATCAGGGGGATCCCACCCAGCTTCGAGCGCCAACAGTCGGCAGTACCGGCCAACAAAATACGCGCGGACTCGTAGACTTCTCACGTATGGCGCCTGCTGGGTAGGCAATCGCGCCTTCCGCGCGCACATGTGTCATGCGGGCAAGCCTACCCTGGCACGCGCAGGCGCTCGGCGTAAGGAACCTCCTGGACAACGCCGAAGTATTATTTCCGCGTATGCGGACGATCCACATAACAATTTGTCCTGGTTTTCCCTCCTTATCAAATTACCGTGCTGAGATTGGGCGCATTCATAAAGCGAAGGGAGGGGAAGGAGAGAGAGAGAGAGAGAGAGAGAGAGAGAGAGAGAGAGAGAGAGAGAGAGAGAGAGAGAGAGAGAGAGAGAGAGAGAGAGAGAGAGTATGACAGCCCCGGGGCCACACTGGCCGGCAGAGGAGGAGGCAGGCGTCCCCAAAACTTGTATCGCTTCGCCGGCTTCGCCCCTTGGGAACTGTGGCACGACAGCTTACGTGTGGGAGGGGATAGTGCCGGGTTGGGCTGGGCTGGGTCCGCTGGCCGCTGGGCTGTCCCGGCGGCGGCTGGCTGGGACGACTGACCAACAACCACCCGGCCCTCTCAAGACCAGCGGGCATCCTGGCCGCGGGGGGTGGGTGGGGGACCAACTCTCTTGCATCCGGACGCGCGCGAGAGAGAGAGTCTCGGACCATACAGTAAGTTCCCATCATCTCTGGACTCATCCCAGCGCGGCGCCGCCATTTGAACGTAGTTACGGAACTTGGCACGCAACTCGCGAAACAGCCGGCGCCGGATACCACTTGTTGTTTGAGCTTCTGCTTTGTCTGCTGCTGGCGCTGAGGTGCGGGGGGGGGGGGGGGGGGGGGGGGGGGGGGGCACGTGTCGAGCTGTGCATGACTGCATGCCACACGGAGAGCAGAGCCGGCAGAGCACCTCACCTGTCGTGATGGGCATCCGAGAGGGATTGTCACAGAGCAGCAGCAGCAGCAGCAGCAGCAGCAGCAGCAGCAAACACTCTTCCCGAATCCAATCAGAGTGAGAGAGGGTGCCGGGGCACACTGACGCATGACTGAGCGTGCGTCCTTGTGTTGTCCGGGCCCCGCGGGCCGCCGGGGATGGGACAGCCGAGGTCAGAGGCCCAGCGCGGTAACAGTATCCCCCTGGCTAGGTACGGCGGCTTCGACCAACCAGCGCCAGCGACGACACGGCGGTACATTATAAAGCTCATGTTTCGCACGGCCCCGGGGGCTCCAGGAGTGTGTCCCGGCTCCGCCCCAACCCCCATCACAGCAGCCTCCGTGTGTTGTGAGCTCCGCGGCAGCCGGCCGCTATGGTCACTGCTGCCGCAGCCTGAGCAGGACCCTAACGCTGATGCCGTGTGGCGCCGTGTGGCCTCGGGAGCTCACCGCCTTCCACTCCGCACGCCGTTCCCATGGAAGGCGAGGCATGTAGAACATCCAGAACGCGGGGTGTGTGAGTCACCTCGTGCGTCCGAGAGAGAAGGAGAGTGTGTGCGAGAGAAAGGAAACTGTAAAGAAAGGCGGTGCAGAAGAGCGAGCGCAGCCCGATACCATCTATGATACATTGTGTTCCACTCTCATTACAGCCTTTACAGTATTTGCCAATCGATCATCAACGCCGGCCTCACACGCCGTGTGCACGATCGAGCGCGTGAAAATAAATGTGCGAGCGGCGTGCACGCCCGGGGCCTTTCTGTGGTGTGTGTGTGTGTGTGTGTGTGTGTGTGTGTGTGTGTGTGTGTGTGTGTGTGTGTGGGTGGGTGGGTGGGTGTGGGTGTGAGGAGGGAAGTGAAGCTATCTGGAGCACGACGCGAACCATGTGTTTCAATCGCGTGCCACAATCTCCATTTTAATTTTAAATCCACCCACAAAAAAATATGGCAAGGCTCGCTTCTTTTTCTTCTTATTCTTCTGGTTGTTCCGGGTAGAATGTGCATATTTTCCACACTACTCGATTTTCATCGCCTTCAATCTTCGCGGCTGATTTCAATAATAACTTTCTCTGCTCTCCGCCTAACTGCATCACGTTGGGTACTCACATGGCGAACACATATGATTAAGGCGTGTACGTTGTGGCGTCGTTGTGTTGGTCCGCGCCTCGGTGATGCTCCCTTGATAAGCCCCAGAGGTGAGAGTCTTTACCAGAGATCACCAAACATTCCTGTGATTTAGGGGGGAAAGACAGTCTCCTCCTTACCCAGAAAAATATGTTCTTGATAACATTTTCGGCAAGAGCATTTGCGTTACATCCAGTAAAGTGTGCTTTTGTCCAAGTGAATTTTACCTCATCCAATGCCGATGCTAATGCCAATAACTGGGATCAAGAACACACTTACTTGTCTGGGTGCTGCACGGTATAAAATATGCGGCATCTTCCACTGTACATCTTCGTCTTCTATGGTATTGCTGCAGTTTGTGGGTCAAAAGTTACCGTCCCAAGCATTTAGGATGTGCGGCACACGTTCACGCCCGTTTTCTCTCTCTCTCTCTCTCTCTCTCTCTCTCTCTCTCTCTCTCTCTCTCTCTCTCTCTCTCTCTCTCACACACACACACACACACACACACAAGCTGATCCACCGACCGAAACCACTGGCCATATCGCAGAGATGGCGCATGCGCAGAGCGGCGGCGGCGCGCGGGACGGTAATGAAAGGGTGCGTCGATTGAAAGTTAAACAACTTTCTATCAACAACAATCAGACTCACGGAGCCCCGCATCGAGTCACTCTCCGCCCATCCCCTTTGACGCTCCGGCCGCCCCGGCGCCCGCCCATCCGCAGCGCGCCTGCTTCCACCTCGCCTGATCACGTCCAGTCGTGTGGAAAGGCGAAGACCGAAATGAATGCGATAACACGTCATTAGATGGTATCGAGCCGGCCGGCGGGGACCCAGGGGCCAGCAGCCCGCAATAAACTGCCGAGTCGTCGAGCGGCAAGAAGTGTGTTGAAATCCGACTCCAGCCCGGTCAGGCTTTCGGACATAAATGTGAATGAATACGCGCTTTGCCGATGCGCTGGGTGTATGCGTCTGGTCACAAGTCCATCGCGGCTTGTGAGTCTCTCGTTAACGCAGCTCCGAAACCATAACGGTCCGTTTAACGTCCGTGGAACAGCTAACTGCTAACACACCGGGGGGGGGGGGGGGGGGCACAGCAGCGAGAGCCGGCGAGCGAAAACACGGGGCATGCGAGGCCTGCATAGTTGTGTAAAAGCCCCACTCAGTCTTAATCGATGAGTCTTCATCAGCAAATAATAAATGGGGAGAGAGAGAGAGAGAGAGAGAGAGAGAGAGAGAGAGAGAGAGAGAGAGAGAGAGAGAGAGAGAGAGAGAGAGAGAGAGAGACGCCGGCGTGCACATTCCCACCAGCAGTGGACGGTATACCTACCTACGTTATTATGGGAACCCGTGCTATACGCCCGACATCGCACCGTTAAGATGCGGTGCGACAGAGAGTTCGCAGAGGCAGCGGGAGGAGGAAGATGGAGCGACGAGCCCACACCTGTGTCCGAGGCGCGTCACACTTGCGTCGTTTTGATACTGCTCACGTGTCCGAGTGCCCCGGCCTGCTTGGAGGCTGCGTCCGGGCAGCTATACAGCACACCCTGCACAGCTCGGACCGGACCGATGGCCAATCGCTGTTCCCCTCTATTTGTTGTTAGCCATTAAACAGATTCCATGTGCGATGCACATTCACCTGCTCTTTGCACTTAATGGCTCTCCCCCTCTCTCACTACTTTCTTTCTCCCGCGCCTCGCCTCATGCACACCTTTCCGGGATGCTCTTTAGAACTGATCATGATCTTCCTCATCAACGCACGGTTTTCGCCAAACAAGTCAGCTTTCAAGAAGTGCGTGCTGGACAATATGAAATGCACGCGTGCGAGCACTTCCTAATTTCTGGCTCCACACATGGCCAAGGCCAGATCCCTGACCACAGCGCTGCGTGCTTGGGGCCGGCCGGCCCAGATCTCCGTAACTCATGCGAGCGACATCAGGAGCCGCTGCGAGGTGTGCGCGGCTTCCAGGTGTGCTCAGGACGACCGCATGTGAGCGGCGGCGGCGGCTGCTGCGGTCCAGCAGGGCATTACGACTGCCTCCTACACATGCGGAGCCCGGCGGAGCTCGGCGGAGCCCGCAGAGTCCAATTGCCGGCCGCAACGCGTGCTCGATTACCGTACAGATGGAGCTCCTTTGTAGGGGAAGCCGACTGAAGCCTCCCTGCTCCTCCGAAGAGTAAGAGAGTGAGAGAGTGAGAGAGTGAGAGAGATAGAGAGAAAAGTGCATACACATTACTTGAAGTAACAGAAAAAACTGTCCTCTCGGCGAATTATGCAGTAGCGATAAAAGCGACATGGTAGTTTGGTTCATCGTGTGGTTGAGGTACGTAGGCTACAAACAGGAGAAACACAATCAGACCCGGATTTCACACAGAAACTCATTTGTTTCCACCTCGGGGATACGTCGTCGAGACACCTCCGCCGGCAAGCGCACACAAGGCCGATTAATAAAGCCGCCAACACATGCGGCTGTAATTGTACGAGAATTCCTATTACGTTATTCGTCGGCGTGATGTGGAGAGAGAGAGAGAGAGAGAGAGAGAGAGAGAGAGAGAGAGAGAGAGAGAGAGAGAGAGAGAGAGAAGAGAGAGAGAAAGAGAGAGAGAAAGGGGGTTACCGCAGTGATAATGACGACGATAATAACGACGCATGCACGCTGCCGCCGCTCGTGGTGCGTGTTGTTTCCCATCTCTGTCGCACGGCTGGCTCGAATGGATCGGAGAATCGCACAGGGGGAGAGAGAGGGTTTACCGCAGCCCGTCCTGAAGATCACTAAACGTTTTTTGTCTATTCCTTTCTCATTTTACCTTCTTTTCAAAAACCAGGTCTCGACATATTCATGCGCCATCCCCCAAAAATAAAAAAAAATAAAAACAGAATCAGTATTGATTATCTGTTTTGAGCGGGTCAGTTCGTTTCTCCCACCTCACATTTGTCCCACCTATTAAATTTTTATTCATAAAATATTATTTTCAGCACAAAAATGTCAAATAATCGTTAACTTTTTTCTGAATATTTTCATATTATATCTTGTCCCACCTCACATTTGTTCCACCACAAAAAAAATATTCAGATTAAAAAATATTGTGAATAAAAAAATATTCCGAATAAAAAAATATTCAGAAAAAAAAATATTCAGAATAAAAAAATATTCCGAATAAAAAAATATTCCGAATAAAAAAATATTCAGAATAAAAAAATATTCAGAATAAAAAAATATTCAGAATAAAAAAATATTCAGAATAAAAAAATATTCAGAATAAAAAAATATTCAGAATAAAAAAATATTCAGAATAAAAAAATATTCAGAATAAAAAAATATTCAGAATAAAAAAATATTCAGAATAAAAAAATATTCCGAATAAAAAAATATTCAGAATAAAAAAAATATTCCGAATAAAAAAATATTCCGAACAAAAAAATATTCAGAATAAAAAAATATTCCGAATAAAAAAATATTCCGAATAAAAAAATATTCCGCATAAAAAAATATTCCGAATAAATACAAATACAAAATTTGTTTAAAAAGGCTACATGTGTTGCACAGGAAATGGCTTTTGATATTGGTGCACATAGCGCCTCGTATGTAGGCAATAACGACTGAAGCATGCATGCGGTTCGAGTTACGCGTTGTCCATAAAGTACGTCGACATTTTCTCCCGTGCAACACATGAATCATCTATGAAGCACGTGCACGATATTGTCTCAAGGCCAAGCCTAACTTTCCCAGTAAAGTTCCACGAGGTGCCTGCTGGGTAACCAACCACGACTTCATACATGTACTGGGTGTCCCAGCCAATGCAGCGCAGTCGAATGGGTTGTCTATCGGCGCCTTAAAGACTGTGAATCGAAGAGCGAGGTTCGTTACCCGATTTGGGCGATGTAAAACACATCGCGAGGGGTCTGAACGTCGCCCAGTTAGAGAAACGAACCCCTTTTAGGGCGATTGCCCCCCGACATCGCTCTTTTAGGGCGAGATCCCGCGAAACCTCGCCCTTTTAGGGTGATGGTTTTTAACCTCACCCTCTGGAGGGCGAGGAAATTTGAGTCAAAAACTTCACCCTTCCAAGGGCGAGGAACATCACTCCAAGATTTACAGTGAAGACAAAATAACACAGCGCATGTAAATTGACCCGAAAGGCGCTGATAGGGAAACCCGCCTCTGTGTCGATCTGGCGTACCCTGGGTACTCGGAGGCGCCTGGAAAGAGCATATCTGTCGAACCTACTCAGCTAATAGCTGCAACGAGAATGTTTGGCTTCTGCTACGATCACACTGAGCCGGTATTTGAACCCAGGGGAACACGAACAAATTCGACTTACCTGTGTCATTTGAATAAACTTCACCTGGCAGTTAGGAGTGTCAGTCAGTAGAGGCCGGGGCGGACAACGTCCCAAAAGCAGCGAACGCCTTCTCCAGCTCCAGGACCAGGGTCGGCAACGGACAGCGTGGTGCGGCCTGAGGAGCTCTTCCTCTCTGGTTGTCTTATTGTTCCAAATGTAGCCTTTTTAAACAAATTTGTATTTTGTATTTGTATTTATTCTGAATATTTTTTTATTCGGAATATTTTTTTATTCGGAATATTTTTTTATTCGGAATATTTTTTTATTCGGAATATTTTTTTATTCTGAATATTTTTTTATTCGGAATATTTTTTTATTCGGAATATTTTTTTATTCGGAATATTTTTTTATTCACAATATTTTTTAATCTGAATATTTTTTTTGTGGTGGAACAAATGTGAGGTAGGACAAAATATAATATGAAAATATTCAGAAAAAAAGTTAACGATTATTTGACATTTTTTTGCTGAAAATAATATTTTGTGAATAAAAATTTAATAGGTGGGACAAATGTGAGGTGGGAGAAACGACATAGACCCGTTTTGAGGTATCTTAATTAAAATAATCGCATTGTTTTTTTTTCTTTAACCAAATAATAAATATAATGGTTTTTGTGCCAACGGGGACAGTGCGCGCACGTCCTGGCAACATAAATGGAGGTGCGTGGCATCATGAACTTTGCTGCAAGGCGGCGGCGCCGTAACGCTTCCTTCGCTCCCCGCCTGCAGCTTCCTCTGGAGACATGTTCATTACTCCGCGTTAGTACTCACTCCGCTCCGCACATATACTGCCGGGCTTCCGGCGACAGTGCGGGGGGAATATGACAAATAAGAAGAACGCCGCACTCACACCAGCACATTCCGACGAAACTATCTTGAGGCGAGCTCACTCTGCTAGGCCGCCTTTATCTCGCAGGTAGAGACGATATCACGTACTGAAATCCAGGCGGGCACTCCCCCCCCCCCCCCCACCTTACACACACACACACACACGCACACCCTTCCAGAGTTATGTCCCCGCGGCCGGTCCCCGCGCACGACATCATGTGATGAGTATGATGTGCTGCTTGTGGGCCTTGAGGGGGACATGAGATTAGCCGGTGCACACTTTATGGCAGGCCGAGGCGCATAAAGGACGCGGGCACGGCCCATCGCTGTCCACCCAGCGTCCTCAAGGACGAGGAGGTGAGCCTTGATGGTGCGTGTTACGGCAGCGGGCCCCGGCGGACCCCACGAGGCGACGCCGACCCGCCGCGCGCAGCTGTTGGCCGGGCTGCCTACGCTGGACTTGGCAGGCGCGCGGCCCCGCACACCACACACGCCGGCCGCGTGTGACAAGTGCCCAGCGCACGGCCGATCTGAGGGCAGTGGAACAGACGATGAAATTCGCCTAGGCATCACCCAGGGCGTGCACACAGTGCTCTGCATGCAAACGCAGCCGCTCCAACATCTCCCATCGATATGAGCCGCTTTGATTGATTGACGGCCTGATTGTTTTATTGACAAGTGAGAGCGGTTTCTCAGACCCCTCACCATGCGCGGTGCGCTGCGCTCCCAGTCTTGGCGCGCGCGGCAAACAGCTAGGGTTTGCTCTCTCGTTGATGTTGTTGTTGTTTCGCTATCTAATTTTTCCATGCACGATTTATGTTTGTGTGGGCAGGTTGCCGGTATCGCGGTATCGATTTAGCCCATCGAGTGTACATACCGGCTTCACGTAACTGGACGGACCCTACGCGGAGCTCCCATAGGCCGGCCTTATCCAACGAGTGTGTATTGTTCTGATCGGCAGCTCGGCCCCGGCTGGGGGTGCCGGCGCCGCACTAGACTTCTCACGCGCTTCACGACCGGCCCGAGCCGTCCCCACTCGCATACGTCACGAGCCACACTGTCAGAAACGTTTTTGTAAATTTACAAGAAAATGTGAGGAAAATCTGTACCTTAAGTTATTTGGAAAGAGCCTGACTTGAAATTTACGTTGTTTGAAATTTTTCTGAACAAACGTCCGAAAAATACATAGCACAATGCCTTTTTTTTTACTTTTTTAAAAAATGTCTCTTACAGCGATGTGAGTCTCCTCACGTCGCAGTAAATTCAACCGACACCGCGACGCTTTCCTGTGGTGTCAACGCAAACAGCTGCACAAATCTCCTTGGAAAATACAGACAGGAAAAGGGAGGCGCAGCTGTGCTATGACCCGCGTTGGCGACGACGGGAATTGAATATCCCGGGAAAAAATTGGGAAGATAAGAGAGAAAGAGAGAGAGAGAGAGAGAGAGAGGGAGAGAGGAGAGAGAGAGAGTGTGTGTGTGTGAGAGAGAGAGAGAGAGAGAGAGAGAGAGAGAGAGAGAGAGAGAGAGAGAGAGAGAGAGAGAGAGAGAGAGAGAGAGAGAGAGAGAGAGAGAGATTGGCCGAAATGCGCGTGCAGAGGGAGAGCAAGACGGCATGAAAAAGAGTCAATTTCCCTCCTTTTCATGTGGGCAGTGAGATGGGCTGATAAAGGCCGATCGGCCGATCCTCTCAGGCAGGACCCTCAGCAGAGGAGGGCACGCGAGCAGTCGGCAGGGGGGTGGCGGGGCGCACCGTGGCGGCGAGGTGCCCTCAGGTGGTGTATCCGCACGCCGGTGCGCTTTTCAATACAGCAGCAGCAGACGTGGCCAATGACACTGCTCGAGTGCGTGACGCGCGGCGTGACGGGGCGGGGCGGGGCGGGGCGGGGCGGGGCGGGGCCCGTCGGTACCGTAATGACACGCCCACGGCGGCGCATCCTCGCATGGCAGCCGATTGCTACTCTCTTTCCGTGTTATTCCCGCCGATGCCTGTGCAGGTGCGGGCGGGTGCCCGGCCCGGCCCGGCCCGGCCCGCGCACGGGTGCGGTGCTTCTGCATGGTGCGTGCCGGGAGGTTCATTACCAGTCGATCTGCGCTGTGCGCGCGTGGTGATGATGGGTGTTGGCACCACATCGTCACGGGTCCAACCGGCGGTGTGAGGAATTAGAAATGCCACGGACGGCCGCGGAGCAGTGCGCGAGCGGCCAGGGTATAGGCCGCAGCGGAGATCGCTGGTTGCCTACTCAGCGGGCTGTGTGATGAACTTGCAAAAATTGCATGCTTGATTGAAGCATATCTTGATGCTTGTGGGATTTTCTTGAATCAGGAATAACGTATATTAGGCGTATGCCAGAATCAAGCATATATAAATACGGATGCTTGATTTTTGCAAATCCCACAAGCATCAAAATATGCTTCAATCAATAGAGCATTTCAGTGTGTGCCAGAGGACCAGAGGACGAGGACCCAAACTAGCTATCGCTTCCGAAATTTAATTACGGATTGAAACTGAAGTGTGCCTGATATATGAGATATATGCGACTTTTCTCGCGTGATTGCTCTTAGTTCAGTCTGTTGCGCGGGCGCTGCAATGCCGTGCTTATGTCCAAAGCAGAACCACGCCCCCAGCCACCGATTGAAACGTCATGTGGAACAGGGCGCACGCGTGCACAGCCACGCCCACACCTGCACTTCTGCGTCGCGGGGGGTCGCACCGTCGTCCGTATCAACACTAATTAGTGATTGTCCGCGCGGGACGGGTTCCCTCTGATGGTTCCGGCGTGACAGCTCGGAGCCAACTACCCGCTGACAGCCGAGGGCGTGTGTGCGAGGGGGGCCGGGATGGGGGGGGGGGGGGGGTCAAAATAGCAGTGTCTGTTGGCTGTGCTTTGAACAGAACTTACCAAAAAAATTCACCGACATCTTCCTACTACTTGCCTTTCCTTATATTGGCGAAAGCTGTCATTCGGCATGGCGACACAAGCAGCGCACCTCATACTCCTGTTCCTCTCTTTCTCCCGCAACTTGGTTCTGCAGCGGTCATGACCGGCACATCCACAGCCCCCCCCCTCCTCTCTCTCTCTCTCTCTCTCTCTCTCTCTCTCTCTCTCTCTCTCTCTCTCTCTGTCTCTCTCTCTCTCTCTCTCTCTCTCTTTCTCTTTCTCTGTCTCTGTCTCTGTCTGTCTCTGTCTCTCTCTCTCTCTCCATATCTCTCTCTCTCTCTCTCTCTCTCTCTCTCTCTCTCTCTCTCTCTCTCTCTCTCTCTCTCTCTCTCTCTCTCTCTCTCTCTGTCTCTGTCTCTCTCTCTCTCTCTCTCTCTCTCTCTCTCTCTCTCTCTCTCTCTCTCTCTCTCTCTCTCTCTCCCCCTCTGCTGTTTCACGCTGAGGATGATCCTGGTGCGTGGGTGGCCGTTCGGAACGAGGCGGAAGGCTCGCAGGGAGCTGCTGCACACATAAAGAGAAGCGGACCAGGCCGCGCCGAGACATAACCCACTCTCGTCCAAATTACAGGGAACCGACCCGACCAGACGTACAGGTAGTGTGCCGCTGCCACCGCTGCCACCGCTGCCTCCACGGCCACCGCTGCCGCTGCTGCCACCACTGCCGCTGCTGCCGCTGACGCCGCAGAGCCGCCGCCGCCACCGCCACCACCACCACCACCACCTGCGCCCGGGACACGGCCGGCGCTGCAGCGGCAGCAGCTGCTGCAGTTGTTGCAGCCAGAGCGACGACGACGCGGCGTGCACGTCTTTATTTTTTCGTGTGAACTCCATCCATTTTGGGGGCCTAAAAGCCAGAGGGAGAGCGAGGAGCGGCCGGAGGGATATGACGAGGCGTTCTTTGTTTACCCGCGGCAGTCGTGGCGACGGGACGGGCCCGGCCGTGGGCTCCGTGGGCTCGGCCGGCGGACGTTGCCGCCAGGACGTAGTAGTACGTCGTGACGACGGCGCCAATGAATGAAATGGAACGCATGAATGACGGATCGGCCGTGGCGTAAAAGCAGCGGCCGCAATCATACGTCATCATCCTCATCGGTTGACGTTGTCGTCCGTAAAAAAAAAAGAAGGAAAAACGAATTCGGATAGCCTAAATCAATTTTTATTACCTTTCACTGAGCGCGAGCGCTCCTCTGACACGCTCGTATGAGCTCTATCGGTGTCTGGCTGGCTGTTTACTCAGGTATGTAATTATCTGCACACGATCACCTCGTCTGGTCTCGAGCACACACACACACACACACACACACACACACACACACACACACACACACACACACACACACACACACACACGCGCACACACGCACACACACACACACACACACGCGCACACACACACACACACACACACACACACACTGCACACACACACGGGCCATCTCGATAGAGCCGAGGGTGAAAACCATAGCGAAGCGACGTTGGTTTTGATTAGGGGATATGGATCACCACATTATCCTCACGTCGGGGGAGTCGTGGCGTCGGCGGTACGGAACCGGCCCGCTTTGTCAGTCTGCCTGACTGCGGCGGCCCCCTGGCGGCCGCCTTGGTAGCGCCCAGCGCCGTGCGTGCAGCCAACACGTACGTGGACGCGGTGTTTGAAGAAATGCTTCCAAAATTGTAACGCGCTCTCTTTTGAGTGACCGTTTCCAGTCGACTGCCAGGCAGCATTCCAAAGCAAGGAGAAAACGCCACAACAACGTTCGGCTGCGGAGGGTGGTATATGCGATGAATGTGGGATAAGAGAGCTGTGCATTTAGTTGGCCCGCTTGACGAATGAGGCGGCGTGACCCCGGACTGCGCTATGCACTACACCGCGCCGCATGCGAAGCCGAGGGGCCGGAGGGGCCCAGCCCAGCCTAGCCTAGCGCAGCCCCAGCCCGGGGCCGCGGGGACCAGAAAGTGTCGCGGCCCTCATATTTCCCCTCCAAGTGTTGCGGTGGGTGGCCCTGCCGGCCCTGCCGCGATATTGCTGCGGCCCTTTTAAAACAACCCTTCCCGGCCGTCCAGAGCTGGCGGGCCCCGTATCTGCAGCGGCCCTGCCGCCGCTTGCGCCGTTCTGCTTCTTGCGGCGGCTCCCGACGTTTCGCAAAACCAGCCTCCGCGCGCGCATTTGCTTTTTCCCCTGCGGCCAAAAATCCGCCGCGCGGCTCCGGGCTCTGGGCTCCGGGCTCCGGGCTCCGGGGCCCCGCCGCCTTCCTATCTCCTCTCATCTGTAAAGTGATGTAAAATGAGTAATCCGCGCGCCGCGGCCCCCACAATTCCCCCATCAATTACCGCGGCGGCTCCGGCCCGCTCCGGCCCGCTCCGGTCGGCTCCGGTACAGCGCGACTGGCACACGACTGAGCTCCAGGTCAACGAGTGTGTTCCGACCGATGTCTGTTATTCTCACTGTACAGGCCTGCGGCGGTCGGCGCCCAAACTCACTCAGGTTTTATCGGGGTCAATAACCAGAGGCCGAACCCCTCCAAGTATAAGCGGTCACTCATGAGGCAATTTGTGGCAATTTTGCTTTTCAATTTTCCGGTTTTCAGTTATTCATCAGATGAAAGAGACTTTTAAAAAAATCAGAAAATTCACACTTGCGCATCGGCAGATGTACGCTGTTGTCGAGGAGCTGACTGGTGGCACGCGACTTATTCTGCAGCGGGAGAGTCCTCCACGGGAGTCTGAGATTCCGGGCCGAGGCCTTTGCGGTGAGACTGCGCTGTGCCGGTCCCGGTGTGGCCCGCCTGCCCACCCCGCCTGCCCGCCCCGCCTGCCCACCCCGCCTGCCCACCCCGCCTGCCCACCCCGCCTGCCCGCCCCGCCTGCCCGCCCCGCCGCACGACACGACGCGGGGCAGAACGAGAGCGCGGAGCTTTATCTGGCGCCCATATCGGCGCTGCACTCGTTCCCCCCAGTTTCCCCGCCCGGGCCGGTGCAGAGCAAGCAAAAACACAACAAAAAACTCACTAGGCTCCGCTAGATTTTTGACAGCAGGTAGGTGAGCATAATGCACCTGAAGATTATATGATCTTGCCTAAAACCCAGTCCCAAATAACCATGGAGCATCCCATGGTCCATGGGACACCATGGTGTGAGTCTCCCATGGTGTGCTGCATGCCATGTATTTTTGTCCGCTTTTTCGATGGGAAATCAATTACCATGGGAAAACGAAACCATGGGATCCAACTTCCCATTATTTCCCAGTATTTCAGCCATGAGGTTCCCATGGGAATGCTGTTTATTTCTTCCAGAAGTAGGATACGAACCACCAACCTATCATTTAGGTTTCCGACACCCTACCAACTCGGCTATTGTGCCTCTTGTATACCATGCGCTGAGCAGTGTACTTGTACTTATCATGGGACATCACCCATTCCCATGGGAACACCATGGAATTGTCCCATGGTGAATCCATTCCCATGGTAGCGACCCCCATGGCATAGCGCGTTCCCATAGGCATTAGTCTTTCCCATGGCGAACAGGAGCGTTACCATGGTATTGGTTTCATGGGGTTCCCATGGGGTTTATGGCTTTTTGGGACTGGGAGTCTGTATTTCGCTAAGAAGGCTGTGTGGACCTCTGTAGTTCTATCGTATTAGCCTCTTTGGCAGACATTTTGCTAAATATACCAGCAAAGAGCCTCTTAGGAAGGGTCGATTTTATTGTTGATGTTTTTTGCGTGTGATGCACTGGTCACTAGTGCTAGCCGCTCTCAGGTGCGTGGGAGAGCCGCCGTGTCGAGGAGCACCGAGCAGAGATCCATCTGGGAGCAGAGGACGTGCACACGGTGGGAGGGGGTTCGGTCACGTGCACACACTCACACACACCGGGCCACACCTGACAACGCGTGTTAACCTGCCCGTCATGCCGCGTGTGAGTCACGCGTGTGAACCCACCACACGGACTTCCAAGAGCTGGACCGCCGTGGGGGTCCGGGCTGGCTGCTGGTGCGGGACAAGGGAAATTAGAGAAGCAGCAACAACTAACTCAAATACATCACTTTGTTTCTCAAGACAGCACTCGGTAAATCTGGTATGAGCACCAAGAACAGTTTTTTTTTTTTTCACTCGGTTTTGTGTGGGGGCCGAGGGAGATGGCCGCAGCAGCGGTTTCCGCATGAAACGTTTCCGAGAGCTTATAGGTGGCCGCCCTGCCGCCCTGCCGCCGGCCTGACGGGGGCCTGACCTGGCCAGACCTCTGGCCCGTCCCCAACCACATCATGTCGTGGTGTGGCACTCTCGCAGCCTCTTTCTCATGTCGTGAGCGGAATAACGCTTGGCATACATCCAGATCGTGAGACAGATGCGCCGACTGCAATAATCCGACAACCGCTGCACGCACACTAGAGGCCCCCCGGCAGCCCCGGCCCCACCGCCTCCCCTTGACACGACGGCCGCGCGCTGTGCGCCAAGCTGTGCGCCAAGCTGTGCGCCAAGCTGTGCGCCAAGCTGTGCGCCAAGCTGTGCGCCAAGCTGTGCGCCAAGCTGTGCGCCAAGCTGTGCGCCAAGCTGTGCGCCAAGCTGTGCGCACTCCTTTGCGGTACACGAGAAGGAAAGTCTCACAGAGAGTCGGTGTCGATCTCAGACACGGCGTCGCCAGAAACAGCTACACGGCGGGGATGGGCGGAATGGTAGTGTCTCGCGATGACCCGACGTGTCCTATGGCGTCCGCCTGCACCTGCTGCCGCCTGCGGCACCCTCAGATCAGATCCATCAGACCTCATCGCAGCGGCCACGGAGTAGCAAGCGGGAGCGGACACTGCACGGCCAGTGCAGCGCCAACGTGATTAGGCGGGGTTCTTATGTAGATGAGCGGGGGGAGGTCCGGACCGTTCCCCCGCTAACCGCTTAGGCTGCTGCCCCCGGATGCCCCCGGATGCCCCCGTCTGCCATGCACCTCGCACCGCCCCTCAAGGCCTGGCCACCACTCGTGGCAACTTCGGTAGAAAGCAGCACATCGGCGTGGCACTTGGGGCCGAACTCGCGACCTCCCCCCCAGTCGTTAATGCGGTCTTGCCTGGCGTTACCCTCCGACTAGCCTACCCAAAACCCCAACGGCTGAGTGTAGCACAGACGGGGGGATCAAGGCTACGTTTAACTGATAGGACTCGATTTTGGGTTAAGGAAACCACCAAGCACTCACTTCCAATGTTGCTCGTCCGAGGCCGGAGACACGTCTGCCTGCGTGTGGCTAGGCTCGTCGCGGCGAGGGCTCGGCCGCTCGCCGCTAGTGCTAGCTCAGCATATATCGCCAGTTCGTCCCTGGTTTGAATGCCAGCGCCACCCTGACACCCCCCCCCCCCCCTCCCCGCTAACAACCTCTCCCTCCCGTATCGTCCCGTGGATTCTGACCTCCACACAAACCCCTCCGGCCCGGCCCCTGCTGGCCCCGCGCGCCGCAAACGTCCTCCGATCCCACTGTACCACCATCCCAGCACCCAATCAAAGCAGGCTGCGCTTTCACAAAGTTGGTTTTAGCAACTTGCAGCAGAAGCAGCAAGGGGCCACAACTGTCACAGGAGAGCAGGAGAGAGAGAGAGAGAGAGAGAGAGAGAGAGAGAGAGAGAGAGAGAGAGAGAGAGAGAGAGAGAGAGAGAGAGAGAGAGAGAGAGAGAGACAGGAGACAGACACACAGATGGACGGACAGACAGTGAGAGGGAGAAGGAGACAGGAGAGAGAGAGAGAGAGAGAGAGAGAGGGGATGCCCGAATTCAGCAAGCGAGTGGACAAGAACGGCCTGAGAGGCACGTCGGGGAGGGCGCTAACGGCGAAGAGGGCCCCAAGAGGCCGCTGGCCGCCGGTGGCCCGGAGGTAACGGGGGGGTCTGGGCCCGGCACCATGCCGGCACGCCGCGGGCATTCGGCCCGAGTGATTTTTAATCCCACGTCCGGTGGCGCCCGGCGGCGTACGTACGCTGGGTACACCTTGAGCACGGCCACGACTTCCGGTGTGTGAGGCCGGGCGGGCCGCTGTGTGTGCCGCGGGCGGTGCGGGAGGGCCCGCCACACTACCGAGACATTAACGAGCAGATGAGACGCTAATTGTTTGGTTTATTTATTGGGCCGGTGCTGCCCCGCTGCCGGCACATGTGGGAGTGAGTGTCTTCATTACGACAGCGGCCGCATTGTTAGCTCTATTTGCCCTCCCGTGCAGTTGCCGAGCCGTGGGCTGCGCCGTTCTCTTTGATGTCGCTCACGGCTGCACCGTGTAAGACATACCCCCCCCCCCCCCCCGGCCAGGGCCTCCCCGGTGCATCTCAGTGACATGAAAGACTCTGGGTGCGGCCTAAACGTGTGCCTGTTGGGAGGCAGGGGTCCGGGGGCCCTTACCGTGTCATGTTCGTTGTCCTGCAGCCGCTGTCTCGGCCGGGGAGGGCCCTCGACCCGAATACAAGCGCGACTCGCCTGCCGGGCCGCGGCTGACCCTCCCGGACCGTTACGATGTGTACAGCGGTGTGTAAGTGAGCCGCGGCACCCACTCCTGGCTCCGGCCGGCACCGGGGCTCATGTCACGATTTGACCCGCGCGTCCCGCCCGGCCCCGGCGGCCCCGGCACACAATGCACTGTATTTAGAGGAGCGCGTTTCGTTCCGGCCCGCACCGCATGCGCTTGTGTGGTTCGGATTTCTCTGAAACGGATTCCCGGGTCGTATCATCCTCATTTGGACGGTGCTCATGTGCTCATTACGTGACAAAAGGGGGACGATCATCACACGCGGAGTGCCGACGCCACCTCCGTGTGCTGGGAACGTCCGGGCTGTGTCTGCTGCCGCGCCGGAGGAGGTATTCCGGAGAGCTTCGGGGTACATTCGGACTACTGTATTTCCTAAATTCGGAATATCCTATTCGGTATAATCTACGGAGTGCCCCATGCAAGACACCCAGAAAACCCTTTTCGGAGTACCCTATTCTGAGTTCCCTATCCGAAGTAACTTATTCGGAGTACCCATCCAGGACACTCAGAATACCCTATCGGAGTATACCCTATTCGGCGTACCCTACTCGGAGTTCCGTATTCGAAAAGAGGTTTCCAATGAGGCTTGGAAACGGAGGTCGAGGAACAAAAACACTTCCAGACCCGAAACTACGGAGGGCAGGTATGAGATACACATAGCGTTTTGAGTGAATTTGGAGGTTATCTGTCATATTTGGCGCCGCTCTTGTGCATCAATTTCTCATACTTGCTCTCCAGAGCTTCCGGGCTGGGAGTGTTTTTGTTCTTCAGCTTCCGCTTCTGAGCCTCGTTGGAAACCTCTCTTACCCTATTGCCCGCTGTGTGACACCCGCGTCTTGCGGAAGTGGGTCGAGCCCGGCTGCGCTAGCTGCGCTCTGTGATAGGCTGGGGCCCCGCCACACACGGGGCTCCCGCCCGGCTCCCGCCCGGCTCCCGCTGTCTAGCGCGCTCCCACACATGGGTGGGGCGGGCCGGGCTCCAATGGGGGCCCCCGGCGGCGCGTGCTGGCGCCACGTGTGAGCTGTGCGCATGCGCCGCGGGGGGCGGAGCTGCGGGCCGCCCACACACGCGCGATGCTCAGCTTCTTTTCCCACACGCGACTCGATTGGCTCGGACGCTCGGCCACACGGCGCGCGCCACACGCGAGGGCAGGCTGCTGTGAGCTGCAGGATAGGACACTCCGCGGGGCCAAGAAAAGGAAGTGTAGGCCATCACAAGACGTCATGTTCTTCGATAGTCTTCCCGTTCCGAATGTCGTCGTCGTCCTTACGGACTCCTTTCCGCTTCCACAACACATCGGTACCGTGGCTCAGATGAGGGCCACGTTCCATTTATTTCCCACCTCTTTCACTGGACCGGTAAACGCAATAGAGCACGCAGTTCTGCTGACCCCACGCAGCGGGGCGGCGGCGTCTCCCTTCATCCTACAAATCGGTTCCTTATCACAAACACGCGGTGCGGTCTGGTCCGCGGGCCCTCTCATCCAATACAAGGCGATGATGGTTTATTAGGAAGGACTCACGCACCGACCCACCTTGTATCAACACCCGTGTGCTGCCCCCTCCCCGCCCCCTCCCAGGCCCTTCCCCGCCCCTCCCCGGTCACGCCGAGGCCCACGCCCACCTTTTGATCTCGGGCCGACTCCTTGTTTGGTTTATATTCATCCCAATCAAGATGCTAGCCAAGACAAATATAGAATGTGGCCAAATAAGATCCCCGCGCCCGCCTCCGCCGCCCTTCTCCCTACCTTCCCCCTTCTCGGCCCCAATCTTTGGTTAATACTCGGCGGAAATCAGTCCCTTGCCCTTTCGACTGCGCTTCCACCTCCCACCTCCCACCTCCGGCCTTATCCAATCCCCATCCCGCCACCTCATTCCTCACCCGGCCCCCGTCCCCTTCCTACCCTCCAAGGAGTCATACATCACCACGGCACGGGCCCGCACCGCACCGCACGACCCTCGCGGCTAGCTCAGCTCCTTAGGCCCCGCAGACGCAGTTCTGACCCGCGAGGCCGCCAGCCCACTGAGCAGGCGGCGAACCCTCGGCCTAAATCTTCCGCCCGGCGAGCAACTTTTCTACGACGAGTCGCATTTTGAGAAACACCTCATAACCGACCAATCCGCGGCGGGCGCTGTGTTCCCACGCCGCGCTCTAGCTTCACACGGCTGTTTGGTCTGCAGCGGCCGCTGCCCGCTCATAGGAACGCGGGCTGCACTCCTCATTGCAGAGTGTGACTGCGAT
Organism: Odontothrips loti; assembly: GCA_038380765.1. Taxonomy (NCBI): domain Eukaryota; kingdom Metazoa; phylum Arthropoda; class Insecta; order Thysanoptera; family Thripidae; genus Odontothrips; species Odontothrips loti. The sequence goes on along the minus strand of CM076250.1, from coordinate 18,140,397 downwards.
TTAATGCAACCGAGATAGAGGCGAGCAGGGACGTGTGGGTCTGTCTCTCTCGCTCTCGTGTGGCGGACCGTATCGCAGCATCTCAGTCAGGCGCGGCTCACGCGCGCGCGCGCGCCCGGTAATGTGAAAGTGAGGCCCGCCAAGCCGCCGCAGTGATACACGCGATTTAACACGTCGTAAATTCCAGAGCTAAACGGCTACGGAACAACACATGGACGGACACCTCGGCGCACACACGCCGTGCCCCGGGGCTCGGGATAGCGCCGTTTGGTGGGCGGGGCCGCGGGGGCCGAGGGGCCGGGGGGCCAAGGGGCCGGGGGCCGAGGGGCCGCGGGGCCGGGGGCTGGGGGCCGGGCGGCCGGGGGGCCGCGGGGGCACCGGTAACCGGCCGCGAACAACTGGTCCCAACTAGGCCGGCGGCCCCGGCAGCCCCCGCGGCTCAACCAGAGAGAAGTAATTTAGAAATTAATCACGTTTTCACCAAATCATCGTCGTGCATGGCGGCCGTGCAATATGTTTTGTGAGGGGGGCGTGTTCACGGGGGGTCCGCCTCCTTTCCGCTCCGCGGCCGCGGCACACACATATTTCGGGATCTCCGATTATCCCCATCATATTTGCTGTCACGATTAGCATCGATATTAACGCCCTGGCCGGCCGAGCCGCAAAGCCAGACGCCGCGCGCGCTTCGTGACGGTGGGAGGGGGAGGAGGGGAACGGAGGTGGGGGAGGGGGGCATGCTCCGTTTTCTCATGGCTCGGTGACTCATACTGGTTCACATGCTTCGTGGTGTTTCTCCGCGTATCGCACGGGACAAACGCCTGTCGAGGCGAGGGTAGGCCGGCCCGCCTAACAAGCGCGCATTAGAGAACCGATGTTGCCTACCCACGAGGCGTCGTCAAACGAGCTGCTGTGTCTGCCCTAGAAGGACTAACCAACATAGTCACTATAATGACCATGCCTATTTAACTGAACAAGGGGACAAAGGATGATGGTTCAGTTCTATTTCACGCACATTTTGCTTCGTGCACTGCAGGCATCGGAATGAGAGCGGAAATCTTAAACCCCGCCCCAGCCGTAGGGGACCCACCACGCTGTCCCTCCTCCTCAGTCCACGCAGAGTCATCTCTTTGACGTGCATCACTGGAAGTCCTCCTGAAGGTGAACTGGAGCGTGTAGTTTCCATCTGCGCTGCAGGAGAGAGGAACTGAGAGATGGACTCTCGGGCGGATTTGGGAGCGGCATTCCCCGCACTGGTTTGGTCTGCTGACCTGCTAGTGACGATGAGAAAGTATTAAAATCGATGATGGTTCGAACTTTTTCCGCGAACCAAGAGGCTGCGTATCTGTGTTCATGGCGTCGCGGATCACGTGGACATGTGTGACGCGGGTTGTGCATCATGTGGCTCGGCACGCCTCCGGTGGCCTCCGGTGGCCGCCGTCATAAGTCCGGTGCCACTCTCCGGGCGAATGAGGGAATGAATGGAACACACACACACAGACCGCTCCCCGCGCGCGCACCGTTACAGTGTCACCTCGCTCCCCGTGTGGCCCGGGCAGCGATTTCTCATATTCCGATATCAAGCGCGGCGAGATGAAGTCGCTCCCGCTCTCCTCGTACCGCAATGGAGCTGCCATTTATGACTACACACGACGGAGCAGGCAAGAGCCGTTGTTGTTGCTGCCGCCGTAGCGGACGCACCACCAAGTCGTGTCCACTATGTCACGTCCATTCACCCGCTTTCTGACTCGTGTATAATTTGTTTCTTTGTCTTTCATCTCCGCACGCAGCCTGCTCATACGGGCTCGCCTGTGACGGTCCACTGAGCACACGGCAGCTCTGGCAGCGGGGGGCCCGGCCCGGCCCGGCCCCCGGCCCCCGGCCCCCGGCCCCCGGCCCCCGGCCCCCGGCCCCCGGCCCCCGGCCCCCGGCCCCCGGCCCCCGGCCCCCGGCCCCCGGCCCCCGGCCCCCGGCCCCCGGCCCCCGGCCCCCGGCCCCCGGCCCCCGGCCCCCGGCCCCCCCCCGGCCCCGGCCCCCGGCCCCCGGCCCCCGGCCCCCGGCCCCCGGCCCCCGCCCCCGGCCCCCGGCCCCCGGCCCCCGGCCCCCGGCCCCCGGCCCCCGGCCCCCGGCCCCCGGCCCCCGGCCCCGGCCCCCGGCCCCCGGCCCCCGGCCCCCGGCCCCCGGCCCCCGGCCCCCGGCCCCCGGCCCCCGGCCCCCGGCCCCCGGCCCCCGGCCCCCGGCCCCCGGCCCCCGGCCCCCGGCCCCCGGCCCCCGGCCCCCGGCCCCGGCCCCCGGCCCCCGGCCCCCGGCCCCCGGCCCCCGGCCCCCGCCCCCGGCCCCCGGCCCCCGGCCCCCGGCCCCCGGCCCCCGGCCCCCGGCCCCCCCCCCCGGCCCCCGGCCCCCGGCCCCCGGCCCCCGGCCCCCGGCCCCCCGGCCCCCGGCCCCCGGCCCCCGGCCCCCGGCCCCCGGCCCCCGGCCCCGGCCCCCGGCCCCCGGCCCCCGGCCCCCGATCCTCGGTTCATTCATATACGTGCCCACGGTGCCCGGCCTCGGCCCGGCCGCGGTACCGATCGGGCCGCCGGGCCGCGTCACAACGCGACATGCGGCCCATTAGTTTGCCGTATCATATATGCTGGCGGTCCGAGGGGGTCCCCGTCCTTGTACGGAATGTGAGCGCCGTGTCCGATCGGAATAACGCGATAGGCGCTGTGTGGGTGTGGCGCTCATACATGTGACGTTGATGTGTGGCATTCCTCACACAATTACGGCCGGGCCGTTGTTGCGAGGCTGTTGCTTCGATATCGGACGCTTTGCTCTCCGCCCCGCCCCGTCCCGCGGCTAGCCCACCTGTCAGGTGGAGACATGCCCCCATAGCGCAGCGAGTACCGCCCGGCCACCCGCAACGCGGAGGACGAGATCGATGGTCAAGACTCGAACTCACACACACACTCACACACACACACACACATACACACGCGCACATGACGTCCGACCGAACACACGTGGGAGTACGCGGAGAGGTCGCGGACAGGAGGCGATGAGAATAGCAGGAGCGAGGCGCGTGTTCCGGCACTAGCACAAAGCGTAACTCACTCAAAATAAAATGAACCCCTCCTCCCTTCCTTTTTACTCGTTCTTTGCTTCCTCTACTACGACTAAGACGTAGAAGCAAAGAAAAAAAAAAGAACGAGTTTTGCGCTCATCCTGTCAGTTAAGACCCCGATTCATCTCTAAAACTGCGTAACGGAGGGATTCTGTTTTGGGGGCGTTTTGGTTGGGCCTTGATCTAGTTTCTAAAATGACATATTAGATTTCTGAAAAACAAAAAACAAAAAAAACTCGTATTGAGAGACCGCAGATCGGTGGAAGTTTGTCTTGGGACCATCCGTCGCCCGCAGTCAACAATCACTTTTCGCGTACTCTGCAGGGATCGGAGTAATAGATCAGTGGCTACGTCCAGTTAAGATGCGAGAAAAACACAGAATTTAAAAAAAATTCACAAATATTGATTGTGCAGAAATTGTTCGTAAATGTGAGAACCAAAAACATTAAACTATGAAAATCTCGAACAACCTTATTTTCCCTCAAAACTCAAAGAACGAGTCTGTCCCAGGACGTTCCCCAGAGCGTTCTCCATGCCTGTCTTGTTTAAAAAGGGCATAAAAAAAATTGAGAAAATTAAAAAATTTGAGAGAAACAAGTAAAAATTAGAAAGAGTGAGGGACGCCTCGCTAGAGCACCCTGCCACCCTTCCGCTGCCGGCGCAGTCGCTGCAGCAGCCGGTGCGCGTGTGGAAGTGGTCGCCTCACGAATCTCGGCTCAGTCGCTGATCCCTGTGGGATGGGAAGCGGCCGTCCAGTGCCGCGTCAGCACATCCCCGGCGTCCATTCGGTGGCCAGTGCGTCGGACTTAACAACTGCGCCGTGTTTCCCGTCTCTGTCCTGCTCCCGTGCGGTCTCCGCCCAAAGGAGAGAAAGAGCGAGAGAAAGAGGTATCCACCTCGCAAATGCGCACCCTGGGCAGGAGTCTGCGACCGCTCAGCCGCGCCGCACCGTTTGTGAGTCGTGTTCGCCAGCTTTCAAAAGGCGACGCACTTTCCTGAGCCGCGCGCTGGCCGGGCGAGGCACTTATCGTAATGCATCGAGTGCGCCTCAGTTATTCAGCGTGTTTCGGTCAAAGCGCTGCTGCTGCCCAGAAGCTTTCCGCCCAGAATGGTTGACTTGCAAATGTATTTTTAATGAGCGCCCTGCCACGGTTCATATCATTCCTCTCTAGTTACTTTTCGCACTCATATGGCATCCCTCTTACGTTTTTTCTTTCCGGCAGACGACCAAGGGAACAGTCCAGCGGTGGTCCGGGCACCTTTTTGACATTCGGCCCCGAATCCGGACGTCGGCGCGGGTTCAAATGCCACCGCCCAAAGAGGAACGCATTTCGTTTTCCCTGCCAAGTGACCACCTTCGCTTTACTCACGCTGATATCGGAAATAAGGCATGCCTGTTACCGCGACAGAGAAGCAGAAGGCAGTGGCAGGGGGTGGCATGGCATGGCAGTCATGCGGATGGCCAGCCAGCGGTGACAATGAACTTTCATGGCAACCAATGACAGTGATCAGCCGCTGTCTGCCGCTGGCTGCGGCCGGCCCACACAGGCAAGGGCAGCGGCTTGGCTGGGCTGGGCTAGGATGCTTGGCGGCCTGTTCTGGGAAGAGAATCCTATCGCCGGAGGGGTCCGCGACGGGCCGGGGTCCGGTCGGAAGCAGGCCACGGGGGAGTAACTAGAGACCAGACCGTGCAATGGATGTCTTCTTGGTCTATTTGTGGCAAAAGACGCGCGCTGCGCTGATTGGTCCAGCCGCAGCCGCCGCGCGGGGCCCTCCAGCTAAGGCCGAGTGCGTTTGCGCGTGGCGTGAAGATAGAGAAAAGGAGTAGAAAAAAAAGTAAAGCGGAATTAGAGGGCGGTGACCCTACTCGGCGGTGCCGCGCCGACCCGTCCGTGTTCCGACGAACACATTAACACTCTGATTGGAGCGAAATGGGAGTGTCACCCGGTGCGCGGGCCGCTGCCGCCGCTGCCGCCGCTGCTGCCGCTGCCGCCGCTGCTGCCGCTGCCGCCGCTGCTGCCGCTGCCGCCGCTGCTGCCGCTGCCGCCGCTGCTGCCGCTGCTGCCGCTGCCGCCGCTGCTGCCGCTGCCGCCGCTGCTGCCGCTGCCGCCGCTGCTGCCGCTGCCGCCGCTGCTGCCGCTGCCGCCGCTGCCGCCGCTGCCGCCGCTGCCGCCGCTGCTGCCGCTGCCGCCGCTGCCGCCGCTGCTGCCGCTGCCGCCGCTGCTGCCGCTGCCGCCGCTGCTGCCGCTGCCGCCGCTGCTGCCGCTGCCGCCGCTGCTGCCGCTGCTGCCGCTGCCGCTGCTGCCGCTGCCGCCGCTGCTGCCGCTGCCGCTGCTGCTGCCGCTGCCGCCGCTGCTGCCGCTGCCGCCGCTGCTGCCGCTGCCGCTGCTGCCGCTGCTGCCGCTGCTGCCGCTGCTGCCGCTGCCGCCGCTGCTGCCGCTGCTGCCGCTGCCGCCGCTGCTGCCGCTGCCGCCGCTGCCGCCGCTGCTGCCGCTGCCGCCGCTGCTGCCGCTGCCGCCGCTGCCGCCGCTGCCGCCGCTGCCGCCGCTGCTGCCGCTGCCGCCGCTGCCGCCGCTGCTGCCGCTGCCGCCGCTGCTGCCGCTGCCGCCGCTGCTGCCGCTGCCGCCGCTGCTGCCGCTGCCGCGCTGCTGCCGCTGCTGCCGCTGCCGCTGCTGCCGCTGCCGCCGCTGCTGCCGCTGCCGCCGCTGCTGCCGCTGCCGCCGCTGCTGCCGCTGCCGCCGCTGCTGCCGCTGCCGCTGCTGCCGCTGCTGCCGCTGCCGCCGCTGCTGCCGCTGCTGCCGCTGCCGCCGCTGCTGCCGCTGCCGCCGCTGCTGCCGCTGCCGCCGCTGCTGCCGCTGCCGCCGCTGCTGCTGCCGCTGCTGCCGCTGCTGCCGCTGCTGCCGCTGCCGCTGCTGCCGCTGCCGCTGCTGCCGCTGCTGCCGCTGCTGCCGCTGCCGCTGCTGCCGCTGCCGCTGCTGCCGCTGCTGCCGCTGCCGCCGCTGCTGCCGCTGCTGCCGCTGCCGCTGCTGCCGCCGCTGCTGCCGCTGCCGCCGCTGCTGCCGCTGCCGCTGCTGCCGCTGCTGCCGCTGCTGCCGCTGCTGCCGCTGCCGCTGCTGCCGCTGCCGCCGCTGCTGCCGCTGCTGCCGCTGCCGCTGCTGCCGCTGCTGCCGCTGCCGCTGCTGCCGCTGCCGCTGCCGCCGCTGCTGCCGCTGCTGCCGCTGCCGCTGCTGCCGCTGCTGCCGCTGCCGCCGCTGCTGCCGCTGCTGCCGCTGCCGCTGCTGCCGCTGCTGCCGCTGCTGCCGCTGCTGCCGCTGCCGCTGCTGCCGCTGCCGCCGCTGCTGCCGCTGCTGCCGCTGCCGCTGCGCTGCTGCCGCTGCCGCTGCTGCCGCTGCTGCCGCTGCTGCCGCTGCTGCCGCTGCCGCTGCTGCCGCTGCTGCCGCTGCTGCCGCTGCCGCTGCTGCCGCTGCCGCTGCTGCCGCTGCCGCTGCTGCGCTGCTGCTGCCGCTGCTGCTGCTGCCGCTGCTGCCGCTGCTGCCGCTGCTGCCGCTGCTGCCGCTGCCGCTGCCGCTGCTGCTGCCGCTGCTGCCGCTGCCGCTGCTGCTGCTGCCGCTGCTGCCGCTGCCGCTGCTGCCGCTGCCGCCACTGCTGCTGCTGGCGCTGCAGACAGTCTAGTCGTGCCGCGCGGACTCTCATCCAGGAAGCGGGACGGGATTGGGCATTAGACTGCTGCCTGCTCAGCGCATCTGCTCTCGCTTACGTCAAAATTAGGACCACGTTACGAGAGTACAGCACAGTCAGTGAATTTTTCTAGAAACGAAAATAATAAAAATTATTTCGAGTTGACAAAAAAGGATATTGCTTCGACGGACCCTGGAATAACATTGCGGGAGAAGAAGAAAACATGAAAAACATAATTTCAAAGGCCTCCTATGAGTGTGTCCAGTGCATGAGCATGTCTTAGTTTCCGGCGACGTGCATTCGCACGGCCTGTGCTCGTCTCGTTCCAGCGCGCCGAGAGCAGACCCGAGGAGACCCTGATCGAGCCCTCTCACGTCGCCGCGAGCTCCGGGGGCAGCTGGCCGCATTGTGTAGAAAAGGCCCTCTTTCCTCGCGCGGTCTGTAATTAAAATGTCAAACTCGGCTGCCCTGTTTCGGCGCGCGCGCTCCTTTATGTGACCCATTTCGCTAACAGGAGGCAGGTAGGGTCGTGTCGTGGCAGGGCCTGGCGGCTCGCGGGACACGACAACGCTTTGGCGTCGGGATCGTTATCGGAGCACACGAGAAAATAGTTGTCAAAGCCTCCCGGGCCGGGCCGGGCCCGCTCCAGTGGCGTCAGGCGGCTCCTCAGGGCCGCAGGGTACTCTTCGTCCTAGACCGCCTGCGGTAAGCCCGACGGGGCGGCCACTCATGGATTAGTCGGCTCATCCAGAGGTCGTACCGTTACGTGTACCAGTAATCGAATTTGGTGTCCCCAAAAGTGTCCCCAAAAGTGGTGTATGAGACGTAATAGCTGTTTAGTAATAGCGCGTAGTAGGGAGTAGTTGGGTCACATTTATCGTGAGTGTTCACCCCCTCGGTACAGCCACCCCCCAATAGTGTACCTCCTTTTAAAAAGAAACACGTGCTTTGTACAATTTCGTGACCCAACCCCTCAAAAGAATGCGATTCCATCAACACCGCAGTCACCGAAATTTGATGTCCGTTACCGTCGTGGAGTGCATCGGTATCCTGCAGAAGCCAGCCTTCCCCCCTTACCCTCCCCCTCTCTCTGCTCTGCCCCGCCCGCTCCGTCACCCACGCGGGGCCTCGAGCGGCGTCAAGATGATATCAGCGCATGACAAATCGCCCCGGCAGAGCGGCGGGCAGAGCGCGGTGGAGGGCGCGGCGCGCCGCACTCGCCAAGTGCTCTGAATAACGAGCTCAATCGCGTGCACGCGCACACACATGCGATCGCCGTCCACATATTCGCGAACCCCTCCTGTCCTAGCAGTGCGCGCGGCCCTGGTTCGACGCCCTCCCTCGCGCGAAGGGGAGCGCGGCGGCGGGAAAAATAGGGCAGCAGCCGCGCCGGCGTGCAGGCCGCAAAGGGGACCAGCCTAAGTACCCTAATACATTCTGCACTACAAGCCACCCTCGCCCTGCCGGCCCTGCCCTGCTCCGCTCCCTCCGGCACCGGCGGGTTACGTGGCTGTGGAGGCATAGCGTCGTGTGTGTTTTATGAAAGAGCGTATGGAGAGTTCGCGTGTCGCGAAATCTGCAGTTTCCGCCCTCGCCTATGGCGCTGCGCTGCCGCGGTAGGGGACCGCGCGGAGGGGACTTTGCAGCCGCAGCAGCAGCAGCAGCCTGGGGAGGGTGCGCCGTCGGGTGTGTGGGGCGAAGCGCTTCCCCTGCACACATCCGCCACCGATCACCGCCGTCCGGAGCCCGGCCTGGCACAGCCCGGCGGAGCCCCACAGACACACGGGGGATCAGACACCTGTTGCCGCTCCACTATGCCGTCATGACGCGTGTCTTTTTTCGCTCCCCCGAGCCTCCTTTGAAAGCGCCTGTTGACCTTTTCAGTGCAGCGCGCGGGATTGCCTTCAATATCCACGCGTCCCCCTTCACCTTTGGGAGGCCCCCCCCCCCCCCTGCGAGTCGTCTGACGGAGGCCGCGGTGGATACATGGATGGAGGAGTCCTCCCAGTCAGCTAGCCGAGCACCTGTGAGCACAGATATCCTTCCGCCCAGCGCCCGCGAACCATCCCCGACAAAGAGTAAATGCAAGGAAGCGGGGGAGAAAAAAACGTAAAGAAGGGCAAAAAGTTGGCGAAAGACATGAGGGGAAGATTCTCTTCGACATGGCGCGGCTGTGAGAGGGGGCAAAGGCCAAACCAAACCAAACCATCCAACCAGTCAGGCAGCAAAGCAGTCCTCTGCTGCTCTCCAAGCCGCCGCCCCGACCCGTCCCGCCCGCAATCGCGGTCGGTGGTAACAGGTTGCCGATTCGAAGGGACATGCAAAAGAATAAGTGGCTGGCGAACTCTTTTTATTCGCGAGATCGCCCATCCCGTCTCCGTCGTCGGCGACCTCCCGCGGCCTCCCAGCGCCTCCCCTACCCCGGCCGGCCCGGGGACTGCCGGCCTCCCCGACCACTATTTGCAAACTCTTTTATTCTCTATTAGAAGTCCTCTCCCCTCTCTAGCTTTCGCTCTCTCTCTCTCTCTCTCTCTCCCTCTCCCCCCCTCTGTCTTCTCTTCCGCACCCGCTGCTCCCCGCCCCCGGCCCTGGTGGCGGCGAGGGGAGTGTGCAAACTGACCAGAACAGCGCCGATAGCACGGACTACTTGAAGCCGCAAGAGTTTGGCAATAAAAATACATACGCGGGCGGCGGGCGACCGGAGGGAGGATTTGGGGTGCGAGGGGCGAGGGTGGGTCACTCGTATTGGCATGTTGTTGATCGGCACCAGAAGGGGTGGGAGGAGGTGGGGGAGTGACCCGTGAGCTCCACTTGTCCGCATGGCTGCGCCTGCGAGGACGCTACAGCGCTGTAGGGGCTCTTCTGCCGTGCGACAAAGAAAGAGGAAGGAGCAGCAGCGAGCAAAGAGTCAGACATGCCACCGCGAGGGGTTGAGTCAACTAGCTAAAGAGGAATAGAGTGGTGGAGAGCTAAGTGAAAGTCAAACACACTAACGCCCCCTCACACAATCACACACACACACACACACACACACACACACATGTTCGCGGTCCCTACTTACATACAAATACGCGCACCCAACCACACACACACACACACACACATATACACACACACACGGTAGCCCGAGGGCGGCTTTGCCGACTTTCCTCACCCCATGCTCAGAGTCCTCCCCTGACTCCCGCCTCGGAGGAAAGTGAATGTGCCGAGGGATAGTGTGGAGAAAGGAGAGAGAAAGTGGCGGAGGAAGGGGGGTGGGGGTATGTGTGTGTGTGTGTGTGTGTGTGTGTGTGTGCGCGCGCGCGCGAATGTTCGCCAGTTCCCCCTCATGATTGAGTAAATCTGCAGCGGCGCTCAAGAACTAGTGTTAGTGGCAGTATTAGTGTGTGTACGACTGGCGAGGGTGAGAGGCCCCTTCCCCCGCCTAGGATGGGAGACAGGGGCGCAAAATGTGAGGGGCGTTTGTTCTGTTGCTTTGCATGCGGAATCCGGAGCGTTTTCTGCTGGGGGCCACCCAGAGAGAGAGAGAGAGAGAGAGAGAGAGAGAGAGAGAGAGAGAGAGAGAGAGAGAGAGAGAGAGAGAGAGAGAGAGAGAGAGAGAGAGAGAGAGAGAGAGAGAGGGAGAGAGAGAAGAAAAGCCCTCCTGTTTCCCGCATTGAAAAATTGATGTCGCGCTGGATTTGTGCTCTCGTGCCTGGTTTGTATCGTTCCTCTTCACTACGGCCGGTTGGGAAACGCGTGTCGGTGTCCATACACGGTGGTGTAATGGGTGCCGGCGGCCCGCGGGGCGGCTGCAGATACTTCATACGTCGATCACAGTGGAGTGACTTGTGCGCGACTGTAATGCAGGTCATGCACGGGGAAAATGAAAATCAGAGGCGGCACAGCCATTAACATTCAGCGACGTGACGAACAGTAACGGCGCCAAACGGCCGGGCCCCGCCCTCAGCGCCCTGAGGGTTATGGCTTTCAGCAGCTTTCAGCCATGAGACACTAAACGACTCTTCGACAGGCAGGCAACACTCGAGAAAATCCAGTTTCGGCGACGAAACGATACACAACTCAGACATCAGCAATGTGCGCTCATGAAATCGCCGACAAGCCACCGTACACTAATTTTGATTTGATCGGTGGACTCACAAAAAAAATTCGGGTGACGGGGGAAGGGATGAGTTTACCATACATCTTTCATGGTGGGAGGTGGGAGTGACCGGGGGGGGGGGGGGGGGGGATTACGCGGCACTGTAACTGCCGGCAAGACACGCCATTTTTACGACAACCTCTCTCTTCGCTAGGCTCCCCTCCGTCCCTCTCATATTTGGCAGGTAGCAGCAGAGGGCCTCGACGGCATCGTTTCCTCCAGCTTTGCCCTCCCCGCGCGGCCCGGGCGGATCCCGCTCAACTGGCGGGCCGCCGACGGCGAGTTGGGTGGGTCCGGCGACGGCGCGGGACACGTCGGCTCAGATTGTAGTGGGAGTTAGTGTGCGTACCAATGCAGTCCGGGCCGAGGCCGGGCCGGGGCCGGGCCGCCACCGCAGAGCCATACCCGCCCCGCCTTAAGAATTTACACCATCTCGGCGTAAATTATAAATGTCAGGAAATTGTGCCCGCGCGCCCCGCAGCCGCTTTGTCTAGCTGTGCGGGGAGGGGGGACACCGTAAAAGGTGACAGTAAAGTTTTACACGGGATGCGCGGCCATCAGGCATCGCGGGGCACACCTGACACACCGCTCTGATGGCCGCGATATCATCCATCAAGGATATTTGCCCGACCGGGAACGCAGCTCACGGTGATAAAAGGTTAGTGGTCACAACTAATTTTTTTGTTGATTTTCTGGCAAGCAGCAGATTTCTGCTCTGAGAATCGGGGGGAGGGGGAACTATTGTTTAGTTGCACCAACGAAGAGGTATATGTTTTATTTTCTGCAACGAACCTCTCTTTTCGAGCAGCTAACGTTTCGTTGGTGCAACAAACAAATAGTTCCTCCAACCAAATTTTAGTTCTCCGAACCAAAATGTATTGCTTGCCTGGAAATCATGAACCAAAAAATTAGTCGTGCCCAATTCCCTTTTTTTTTCTCCGTGAAGGACAGGCCGCAAGGCCGCAGGGACAGGCAGAGGCAGCACGCTGTGCCACAGATTTTGGCTCTCCCATCATCCGGCCACTGTCATATCCATCGAGAGGCTGCTGCTGGTCCTGTAGCTGCTGCGACGCGAACACGGGAAGGAGTAGCAGTATTGTCGTGCAGTTCTCGATCATGAATGATGCAAGCGGCAGGTCTCGGCCAGAGCGCGCGGGGGGGAAACACGGTGTAACACGCACAAGAAAAAGCAGCATCTTACGGCGGTACGTTGTTGAGGTAATTGTATGTTTCCCCCCTGGTTGTGTTATGGGGCAACGCCCTTGTACTCATCCCGTCCGGCCGGTGCTTCCCACATACCGCCATATAGAACCTTGTGTACCCGCCGCCGCCGCCGCCGCCGCCGCGCGCGCACTTCCAGCCGCAAAGAAGACTGCATAAGAAGGTGAGTGGCGAGCGAACGGCCCGTGTGTATGCAGCGCCGAATGCAAGGGGCGGTGCCGGGCGGTGCGGGCGGTGCGGGGCAGTGGGGGCAGTGCGGGGCAGTGCGGGGCAGTGCGGGGCAGTGCGGGGCAGTGCGGGGCAGTGCGGGGCAGTGCGGGGCAGTGCGGGGCAGTGCGGGGCAGTGCGGGGCAGTGCGGGGCAGTGCGGGGCCCGCAGGCCTCGGCCTCAGTGCCGTCGCGTCCGTCCAGCCGGCCGCCCGACTGCGGCGAGGCGGCTCTCTGTTTTTCACAAAGTGTGTTCCGCTGGCCGGAGCGCCGCCGCATTGCCTCCATTTCCTGGAAAGGCGCTGTGTATCCGGGCGGAGGGGGGAGAAGCGGAGAGGGAGACAAAATAAGGGCACACGGCGCCGCGTTCGCACTTGGTTAGGCCCCTGCGTTAGAACATGTCGAGATGCAACACGCGGCAGGTCATGCGTGGCGGTGCGGTGCAGGCGCGGGGAGCGCACTGATGCAGTGGGATGCAGTGCACTGCACACACACACACACACACACACACACACATGCACTCACTCACTCTCACACACACACACAGCACAATAGCAGAAGCAAGTGAGTGCGCGGGGGTCTTATAGAGAGCCTTATTGCCTCGCAATAAATAACCGGAAATTGCTGTCGAACTCGGCGAGTCGGCTCGCGCGCGCGCGAAACTTTACTCGGCTTTAATTACGGCAGCGGCGGGCGGGAGTACACGGGGGCGCTGCCGGGGCGCTGCTGGTGTGGGCCACGCGGTGAATAAGTGCCCTGTAATGCACCTGGCGCGGCCCCGCGCGGCCCCCCACGGGTCATCAACATGTGCGTCTCGCCGTGCCGCGCCTCCTTGGCTTCGGAATCGCTGCTGATATGCAAAGATAGACAAATTTCCCATGGAAAAAGAAAATTGAAAAATTTGGATGAAAAAAATATTGGAACAGTCTCATAGTGAGTAGAACGCTTTAGCTGACCACGGGGGAAAATTTCGATGCATTCAAAGTCAACTAAACTTTTAGTCGAGTTCATGAAATTTGACGAAAGTCCGGAGGATTTTATTTAGCTGGGTGACAGGTGTCCTCTTGATGTGTATGTCCGGCGGTTGTCGAGCGAGAGGTTAGTTCATCGTTAGGGACACTGCAGCAGGTTAAGGAATGGCAAAAGTGACACGCTTTGAGATGAAGTGCGGCGTGGCGGTCGCATGGCGGCGGCCGGCACTGCGACAGCAGCCTTCAGAGCCGACTTGTCCCGGTGTAATAACCAATAACGCGTCCTCAGCGGGGACAGCAGCGCGCCGCCGGAAATGGGATTGGAGAGATACAGGCGGTGTGAGAGAGACGCCGAAACAATGAGGGAGACAGGAAGACGAGGGTGACGGACGAAGGTTTCGTGTCTGCAGCGAGCGGCGACGACTGAGTGGGGCTGGCCTCGGACTGCGACCTGGTTCTCAGAGACAGTGTCACGGCGAGGCCGGCTGAGATTAGCGCCTGCCGGGGTAGGCCAGCCCGCAGGGCCCGCGCGCCGTGCGGGGCTGCCTACCCGGTGAGTCGCAGGCGCTACAAGGCTCCTTTGTCTCCTGCATGGCTCCCGGCCACCTTTCTCTCTCTCTCTCTCTCTCTCTCTCTCTCTCTCTCTCTCTCTCTCTCTCTCTCTCTCTCTCTCTCTCTCTCTCTCTCTCTCTCTCTCTCTCTCTCACACACACACACACACACACAGTATGCGGCAGCCTGATGCACACGTGAAATGACAGTGATTGCACCCATGCGCGGGCGTGCGCGGGAGTGTCCGGCTGCCTGCGATCTGTTACGGTTGCACTTTGCCTCGCCGGTGCCGCGTCATTTGGATCTACGTGCCTCGGGCCGGCCAGACCCGCACACACACACACACACACACACACACACACACACACACACACACACACACACACACACAAGTGTACGCACATGCAGTGCATCACGACAGGAAAAACAATGTTCGCAAAAACGAACAATTTCAAAAATGGGAAAAATTTGTGGAAACTCGGCACGGATGGCAATACATGTTTCAATACTTATTGTGAAGTGTGCGGGAGTGCAGCGCGACTGATCACGAAACTGTCCCCCCGCCGCTGCGCTGTAGGCGCGCGTGCGCTCGGCAAGTGGGGGGGCGTCGACACGTACCATAGCTATCAGGCCTCGCCGCCGCGCCGCTGCGCTCATCCCATACTGTCCCGTTCTGGCGGCCCGCGGGCCCCCAGCAGTAGCTGCCTCGCCAGGGCTGCAGCGCAGGGCTCCGCGTCGGCATGGGTGCGGGGCGTGGCGCGGCGTGGCGCGGCGTGGCGCGGCGGCGGGCAATTTGAGCTGAGCCCCCCGCTGGCCGCCGCCACCGCCGCCCTTGCTGTAACTGCGCCGCCGCCCCGCGCGCACCTGCGGACCTGCGGGGGTTCGGTGCGGACACCACGCACGCTGCGCACGCTGCGCACGCTGCACCGTGTCGGCGGTGCACTATACTGTCACGCCGGGGCGTGATGCCAGGCAAATTGGCGAGGCTCGGATGTACGTGCCGTCATGGACCTTACGGACCCGGAGGACGAGCCGCTGCCGTGCCGCAGGGCCGCTGCCGCCGGGCTCCTGGTCGATCATGGTCCGCGCTGCTGAGGCGCATGTGCTCGCTACCGCTACCGACAGCGGTACGCAGCGTGTAGGGAGGGCCACGTGCCGCCCAGCGCTCGGGCCGCTCGTGCCGCACCGCTATGCCTCACAACTATCGGCGCGAAACAAGTGAACTGTCGAAAAAAATACATCGAATCAACGTCGCTGTCTCAATTTAGTTGATGCGAGTGACGGGCTTCACCGATGGGTCCTACGGGCTTATGGTACTACAAGACAAGAAGAACGGTTGATGCTGTCGATTTTTCGAATCACATCGGTTTGACTCGATTTGTGCTATTAATATCAAATTGTAGTGAACCATTCGCAAATTACTCCTACCCCGTCGGGAGTGATTATAAATGAATGTATGATACATACACACGTACACGCGTTGCTTGAAATTAAAGAACTGTGCGTTCGAGTGCACTCGCATACACGAATCAGCCTCTGTGCGCACGGACCCACATTCGCGCCGGTGGCCAGCGGAAATCTCCCCGTGTCCCTCTCTCGCACACACATCGACGTGTGAGTGCCTTTCGCTAACACACGGTGGCGTGGCGGTGGGATTCGACGCGCTGGAATCATCACAGCACAAACACTCGGCGGGTACCGGGGTGCTGCAGTAAAGCGATGAGATGAGCCGGACCGAATCGGGACAGGGGCGTAGCCACGTGGGGGGGGGGGGGGGGGCAAAGTCTGGCTACGCGCCTGAATGGGACCTCGCCGGTGATGTGTGTGTCAGGCAGTAGCACAGGCAGGCGGCAGCACACGACAGAGCTTCCTGTCGTCTCAAAGTGGTAGTAAAAGAAATGGGCGCGGTGGCCGTCTCGTGCGGCAGCCCAGCGAGGACTGGCGGTGAGTATCGGAAGCATGTATTGAAGAAGTGCCGCCAGTACCTGCTGATTCGCAGTTTGTGCGCACTTCACTAGAAAAATAACAGACCCCCCCCCCCTCCCGTCACCCTCCACCCACCCACCCAAAAAATAAAATAAAAATAAGACAATAAAGAAATAAGAAACGAGTTCGGGTGCAACTCGCTGCACCGGGCCGTTACTTGGGGTTAGACGACCTCTCCGTATCCCGTCGCTCAGCTGCCCTGCTAACGTCACGAACATCCTGCACTATCTTTGCCTCCCGTGCAAACAAACATGGCACACTCATTTGGCGAAGCGTTTAGGAGCAATCAGGAAACAAAGTGGCCGTGCCCTGCCAGGTCCGGTCCGGTCGGGGCGGCGCACGGCACCGCTGTGCTCAGGGGTCAGGCCGCGCTCAGCCTCAGCCGGGCGGTGCGGGGCAATGCAGGCCGATGCGCGGCAATGCAGGCCAATGCAGGCCACTGCAGGGTCGGCTCGCGCGGCTTCCGCCGGCATGCACTCTGCATTTGCACTGCATTTGCGCTGCATTGCATGCAAGGAGCATCCTGCTGTCGAACGCGGATGCGAAAGGGCGCACTACTTTCGCGGCGGGGGCGGGGGCCCCGTGGTGGCTGCTCAGTGCAGGCGGTACAGCCCGCGTCAAAAGCGCGCTCTCGATACCAGTGGTCAGGTCGCCATACGCTACGGCCTTGCCCATCGTGAAACTATGTGCAGTTCCTCCATGTTATAATTGCAGCTGACGCACCTTGATGGGCGATGGTTTGTTGTCAGTTCTGAATGCTTTAGGCTCCGAACCTCGCAGGAAGAATAGTTTATAGTCTCGTTTTTCTGCCGAGCGAATCCTGGTTATTACCAAGAGCATTTGCATTGGAATCTGGTAAAATTTTAAGCACATTTTATTAGATGTAATGCAAATGCTCTTGCCGAAAATACCCCGCACCAGCACCAAAATATGACTGAGCAGAGAGCAAAGTATTCAGATTAGAGAGTTTGTGCACGATTCGTAACTCCCCACAAATAGTATTTCCCCACAAATTTTCAATTTTCTTTCGATGTTTTTGCTGGATATTTTCCGGAGTTAAAAACACTATGCGCAATGCGGTTTTATTGACGTCTAAACATAATCTAAATAATGTTTGCCCCTGTATGTACCCTCATATGACTCACGAGCGCGGTAACGTCGGTCCGCGTGAATCCCGTACGAAAATCACACGCACGGGCCGAACACCTCCGCCCGGCCCGCCTCGTCCTGGAATGCGCGAGATGCCATCAGCCTTCGCCCATATATACCCCCGACCCGATACCTCGTTCTCCGCGGGGCCTCAGAGATCGCATCGTAGCGGGGCATCGCCGCGCACGGCCAGGGCCTGAGCCTGGCATCGCCGGGCACCCGCTCTGGTGGCCGGGCCGGTTATTTGGGCTGTTAGGAACATATGGGTGTGGGAGGGAAGGTGTCGGGAGCCGAACATTTGATTATCACCTCCACGCCGCGCCGACACGCCCCGCCCAGCCCCGCCCCGGGGAACACTCTGGGGCCCAGTCCATAGTTGCCCGGCCGCCGTAAAGCACATCATTGATTGATGGCACGGACCGTGTGTTAGGCCCGCTGCCGCCGCTGGCCCCGGACCAAACGCACGTAGGCCGTCACGGATAAGTCACGGTTTCCAATTTCACAAGTGAGCCGATCCCGCGCGATATCGCGGCCAATGGTCCTGATTGTGGGGGCCCGCGCTTCGCGAGAGAGTGTTCTGCGTGTGAGTGTGTGTGAGTGTGTGTGTGTGTGTGTGTGTGTGTGTGTGTGTGTGTGTGTGTGATCGCCTTCTCGGATCTCACTACAAAACAGGTCGTAATTTTTCCACACTAACGCCCTGCCATGCCGGGGAACACATTTATTACCAGCACACAGTGGAGAAGCCCGACACTAGGGTAAATCCACTCTGAATTTTCAGAATTTCCTTAGAGTTGCAGAGTTAGCTTACAGAGTTGGAGAGTTTCTTGTAGAGTTGCAGAGTTTCCTTCAGAGTTGCAGAGTTTCTTTTAGAGTTGCAGACTTCCTTTCAGAGTTCCAGAGTGACTTCCAGAGATCCAGAGTCTGTGCTAGAGTTCCAGAATCTCTCCCAGAGCTGAGCCTGAGTTTCAGAGTGAGGTAAAAAACGACAAGGCTGTAAATCGTCAAGTAAATCGTCAAGTTTTTCGAATTTTTGTCTGAAATTTGATATGTAGCATTAACGAAGAAATTTACTAGGGCCATTTTATTTTCATGAATTTTGGGAAACTTTTTTCTGCTATCTCAAGAACCGTGGGTGGTAGCAAAAAAATTACGGCGGATTTGGCTCAAACTCAGTTTCAAAACCCCTAGGGAGTCATCGTGACGTCGCTACAACAAGTCGAAATGGGCATACTTTAACATTCAACCACACTCTGAAACATTGAGAGTTCCTCCGACGTACTGACAACTCTGAAACTCTCCTGATGACTCTGAAATTTTAACTCTGAGGTGCGCGAATTTCTTGAGTCTCTTGGTCAGAGTTGTAAAAGACTTTCAGAGTGGAAGGACTCTGAAAAATTTCAGAGTGTATTTACCCTAGTGGAGCGTTTCACTGTAAAACCTAGGTGTCCAAAACTCAGACGACTTCAGTCGCCTGAAACTATTTATTCTTTTTTTTTAATTTCTGTACGTATACAGATGTATTTATTATTACTATTTTTTTTATTTTTTTAGATGGTCAAGTGCCTGTGCCTGACTTCGGTCAACGGTCGCTGAATGCATGCATACCCCGGTGTTATCCGAGCCTGTGGTGCGTGCGCGTGCGTCATGGTGTTTGACCTGCACCTGGAGCTGGAGCTGGAGGCCCTGGAGTGCTGATGACTACATTGCGGCTGCTTATCGGCAGTCAGTGTCTGTACCGTTGTGTCGGACGGGATGCATTATTTGCACGGCACGCCAGTCGGTCAGCGAGGCGGCAGCGGTAGGAGAGTGTGGGCGCGGAGGGTTCGGTATAGGCACGGAGGTGCACGGTGCATCCTCCTGGCGGGGTCGGGCATTGTGCCAAGCCGCTGCAGTCTCCGGCCGCGGCCCGCTCGCGTGTCTCCGAGGTGCACAGAACACAGCACGGAACAATAACAACGAGAGAGAGAGAGAGAGAGAGAGAGAGAGAGAGAGAGAGAGAGAGAGAGAGAGAGAGAGAGAGAGAGAGAGAGAGAGAGAGAGAGAGAGAGAGAAAGAGTTTTGCCCCTCCGCAACGCCGCCGCTCCATGCTGCTCGAAAAGAAGAGTCGTACGAAAGATTTGATTTTTCTTTCCGTGTTATGTTGGTTAATTTCTCGTCATGATTGATGATAACAGTCCACCTATCTCCCGCCTCCGCGCCGCGGCCTCACGACGAAGCTCTCCCTATGCAAAGTTGATTGGGAATATGCAAACCGCGACCCACGCGAAGTCCGCGACGGCGTCTGCGCGTCCTGCCGATGATCCGAGCCGGCCTTCCTCGGCGTGCTCGGGCGGGCTTCGGGGCCTCGGGTGGAGGTCGGCGGCGGTCAGCGGGCTGCGGCTTCTACTCCCTCTACTCCCCCGTGGCGGTGTGACCTTGTCCCCCAGACCGCCGCCAGTCGCCGTCAAACTACTCAAAATCGGACGTGCTTTCTTGTTTTCGTTTTACCATAGTTATTTCGCATTTTCGGTCGAGTAAATATCTCCTTTGAGATTTGTCCTCACGAGCCAAGCCCGTGCTGTGTGCTGTGTGGCCGAGCCCGGCTTGGCGGCTGGTGCCCCGGCGATCGGCTGCTCCGTCGTCCTGTCCCGTGCCGTGCCGTGCCGTGCCGTGCCGTGCCGTGCCGTGCCGTGCCGTGCCGTGCCGTGCCGTGCCGTGCCGTGCCGTGCCGTGCCGTGCCGTGCCGTGCCGTGCCGTGCCGTGCCGTCCTCTCTACGCGGCCCGCTCCGCTCGCTCACTCATTTGAGCTCGTGGTGGTGCGGTGCTGGCCTGCCCCGGCCCCCGGCCCCGGGCCTCCGGCCTCGCCTCTGGCCGGGGTGATGTGGTGGGTCGTATCGATCGGCTGTGTCCTGCTTAAGACGCTGGCCACGGCACCCACCCCGCCTGTGCGGCCCCCCACGGCCCCGCCCCGCTACGGCCCCGACTCACATTAGCATGCTCATCCCTCACAGGGACGGCGCGGCGGCGGCGCGGGGGGTGGAAGGGGGGGGGAGGTTCACGCCACGCGCACGCCCTACACTTCCCCGCTCCGCCGCCATGGGGAGGGGGGGGGAGGGGTTACGGGGCCGACCGACGGAGGCCGGGCCAGTGCCAGGGGAGGTAAGAAGTTTTTAAAGCTCATGCAGGCAATTTTCGTACGGCAAAGGAGGAAGGAAGTAGGAGAGAAAAATGGATAGGAGGGGGTGCGCGGGTGGCGGGGGCGCGTCGTACGGCCCCCTCCAAATCCGTCGATGGTAATCTTGAAATATGAATGGGTGCGGCGGCAGCTCTGTTTTGAGCGAGCGACTCTCCTCATGAACGTCATCTAGCTTGATCCGCATTCTTCGGGGTGCCGAGTGGTGTGTGTTCGGGAGTATCGATCTCGGTCGTCGCAGTCCCGGGTCCTCTGCTCCCGGTGTTACCTGGGGGTCCGCAGGGGGTCTCCGAGGCTCCGAGGCGGTTCCGGGATCCAGTGTCCGCCCCGAGCCCGCTTAGCGGGACGTAACGTTAGCGGCCGTACGCCGCTCCTCATTTGGACAGCGCTGCCCCCGGCTGCCCCCGGCCGCCCCCGGCTGCCCCCGGCCGCCCCCGACTGGCCCCCATAGTTGTTGGGGCGCCCCTAGCCATGTTATTTTGCGTGCCGGACGCTGCTCCGATAACGACGCAGCTCGGCCGGGGAGGCCGTCACAGTTACGGCGCCCCCGGAGGCGGCCTCGGCTGCCGGTGTGGGCCCCTAATGATCCGACCAGTGGTCAGTCAGAAGCCCCAAGCCGACCCCGGTCCTCCGGGCCCCGGGCTGGGCACGGCACAGCACGGCCACGGTACAGCCACGGCACGGCCTCTGCCTGGGAGTAGGGTCCAAACCCCTTTCTCTCCAAGTTCACCTTCTTGAGGGGCAGCCGAGGTCCGGCCGAGTCCGGTCCGGAGGGCGGGAGGCGGGCGGGAGGAGGGTGGCGGGGGAAGACCGATCTCACCCCTTTGTCCATTACAGGGTGATGTAACGCGGGGCTGGACAGAACAATGGGATGAAACTTCCATTGGGAGAGAGCACGCGCTGCTGGCCGACCCCACAAGCCATGCCCTCGGCAGCGCCCCGCCCCGCGCCTCTGTGTGTGTGTGCGTGTGTGTGTGTGCGTGTGCGTGAGTGTGTGTGCGCGCGCGCGCTGGGAGCGAGCAGACGCTGGGCGCCTGGCGGGTGGGCCGGCCCGCCGATCCCTACCGCCACGCCGTGTTGCCTACCCTCGAGTGAGCAGGCGCTACGGACGCTCCATCGCCACAACCGCAGGCGGAGCGCTTGAGAACGCGGAAATCGGCATTATTTATTACTATTTCGGTGCACTCCGTTCGTGGAGTGGCGCTTGTGAGGGTGGCGCTAACGCTCCCGTGTGCGCAAATTCGTCCACGCCACTATCCGGCCTTCCTGCCGCCTGCGTCGCCCAGACCACACCCCCTAAAGTCGAAGGAAGTTAAATTCGAGGTGGGGCAAGGGTCAACGTCAACCGGTAAGACCACGCTCGCTCCAAGTTGGCAACTCCCAAACCGTGCACGCTGCTGCGCTGGGACCCGTGGGGACCCGTGGGGACCCGTGGGGGCCCACCCGGACCTGTCCGACCCCCACCTGCCCCTTGTGGTGCTCGGGGGGAGAGGGGAAAGGAGGGGAGGGGGAGCTTAGGGCTTGACCGACGGACGAGCTGTCTGTTTTCACCCTGGAGCCCTCGCGTCCAGCGGGGAGACCGGCCCGGCCGGGCCCGGACCACTGTTTACCCCCAGGACCTCCCTCCGTCTTCTGCTAATGCCTTGAGGTCCTCCGTCCGGGGGCAGCAGACCGGCGCAGTGGGGGCGGCGGCGGGGGCGGCGTGGGAGGAGGGATCTAGAAAGGGATGGGGCAAGAATTCGGGGTCCCATACACTAGCAGCGAAAACCGTCTACCTGCGGCCGAATAAGATGTTGACAGGGCCGGGCGGGATCAGCAGCGGTGACATCGCCTCCAGCGAGGCGGCGCCTCATCGTCTCGTCACGCTGAGCCAGCGGGGCGGGGCGGGGCGGGGCGCGGTGGGGCCCAGCCAGCAGTTCGGCGCCATGCCACGGGCGGCCACCGCGGCCATGGGGCTCTGCAGGCTCTACAGGCTCTACAGGCTCTAGAGGCTCTTCAGGCTCTGCAGGCTCTGCAGGCTCTGCAGGCTCTGGAGGCTCTGGAGGCTCTGGAGGCTCTTCAGGCTCTGCAGGCTCTACAGGCTCTGCAGGCTCTGCAGGCTCTGCAGGCTCTACAGGCTCTGCAGGCTCTGCAGGCTCTGCAGGCTCTGCAGGCTCTGGAGGCTCTGGAGGCTCTGCAGGCTCTGGAGGCTCTGGAGGCACTGGAGGCTCTTCAGGCTCTGCAGGCTCTGCAGGCTCTGCAGGCTCTGCAGGCTCTGCAGGCTCTGGAGGCTCTGGAGGCTCTGGAGGCTCTGCAGGCTCTGCCTGCCTCTGTTCGTTTTCCCGCGAGAGATAACTCCTCCTGGCCGCCGACAAAAAGAAGATCCCTCCTAGTGTTGATACAAGACGAGGCAAGGCAAGGAAGCAGGCATTGCTTGGGATGGAAACGGGGCCTTCTTCATCCTAAAACACTTCTTTACCCTTCCAGTCCTCATCGTGCCTCGGGGAAGCCAGTAGCAGCAGCAGCAGCAGCAGCAGCAGCAGCAGCAGGGCCGCGCCGTTCGGGGCGCCGCCACCGTGAGGCCGTGAGAGACGGGCGACGCGGAAAGCAGAGGAAGGAGGAAAGGATGGATTCGCAAGAAGCAGCAGCAGAGGACGACACGGGATTAAAAGGGCTGGTCCCATAGTCTCCAGCCCGGCTCCGGCCCGGCGCCGCCGCCCGTGCTAAATCTCTTAGCGATAAGGCAGCCATTCATCGCCGACACTTACCCAACGTCATTACGCGAGAAGAAATGAATGATCTTGTGTACGACTCATCGCGGGCGTCTCCGTAGCGAAAGTCGGCTTGTTTGTCTCACTGTGTCCTGCGCCGCCGAGGGCCGGGTGAAACCAGGTAACTCTCGAGTGCTGTCTGCGACGACACCCGGCCCGGCGGGGTCCGGCAGATACTGGAGGAAGAGGAGCACCTACAGATTTAACCCTCTCATTACTGGCCCAGGATGAAAAGCTCGATGAAAATGATTTTTGTGACTTTTCGCAGAGGGTGATGCCGCATAGAGTGGCTTTTGCCGCACCTCTGCTATACACTGTCAAAAGTAAATGTTATGATGCAAGCATATTTGCCATTTTTGGTACTTTCTTGAATCAAGCACCCACGCTCGGGTCGTATTGTATGATAGAATCAAGCATACGGCCGGTGTGCGAACGCTTTATTCAAGAAATTCGTCGAGAATTTAAAAAAATGTGCTATGAATCAAGGAAATACTCTTGAGAAGTGAGTAATAATGTGAGTGCCATCAGTGTCCACTCTGCTCAGTCATAAAGGCAGAGGACATAGAACCCCGAAGATACGGCAGACAGCGAAGTGTGTTAATCAAGCATAGCGACATACAGTAGCCGCGAGGGACGTCGTAATAGGACAGCCAGTCAGCCATACGTCCCGCACGCGGCAGCACACGACGGGACGACGTCCTCACGGCGGCGTCACCTTCTGCACCTCCTCCATCCACATTAGCGCTTTGTGTTTGCGCGGCCCGTAAATTAAGCATTTACGACCGGCTGCCCCGCAAAACATATGTCGGCGTGTCGGAAGAGATAGATCCGCGTAACAGTGAAGGAGTTACGGCGCTACTGCTGGCGGTGGGGACATGGATGTGAGGTGCGCCCGCGTGCGCAGCGGCGGCGAGCTCGACCTGATGGCGATAGAGTACTCCGGAGTAAAACGGAAGTAAGAAGTCGTAACGAATAAGAAGAACGCAGAAGTATGGCAAATCGCGTGTTAGCAAACCCGCCCACCCACCCACTCAACTTAAAATAATTACTACTACTTTTGGTGAGAAGTGCGCGATCTCTCATAATTTCTCCTGATTTTTTTCTTCGTCACGACTCCTTTCTTCCCTTTCTAGATTCTCTCTCCATCGCACCTTGTCGCGTTAAGGCGTATCATGTGCAGAAACACGGGAGCATGTGTGATTTGGAGGAATGTTGACGCAGTTTCAGGGCAACGCTATTCCACGGTGGTCTCTGCGGCCTAGCTGCCAATATGAGGCGCCTTCGCCCGCGGCTGGCTCTTCCTCCTCTTTTTCCCCGTGAACTGCCCCCGCCATCTGCCCTGCTCCTGGACCGACCCGGCTGGGCCCGGCACCACCGGCCCGCGGCGAACGAACGGGAATACTGTACTATTGTCGGCGAGATTTGATATAGCATAGCGCGCCACAGGAAATTAGAAAATAAAGAAGAAAAACGCGGCCCCATACTGCCGCCACGGTACGCCGCCGTGGCACTGCAGTCAGTCAGTACTTGTACACCACGGCCGGGGCCGGGAGGGGCCCCCCATTGTAGCTGCCAATAATGTATTCATGAGAAGTTCTCTCAACCTTGCTGCGTTTCGTTCGCATGTTGCGTCCGATTCGGGCCGCAGAGCCACGCAACTCGGGCGGCCGGGGCAGCCGGGGACGTGTCGATGAGGTGCCCGGCAACACCGTCCTGGGGTGCTCCTAGGGGCGCCGGGCTGCGCCGGGCTGCAGCCGAGAACAGGCGGAGAATACCTCCCGCCCGGCGGCCGCAGTGTCGGCGCCCGTTAAATGAAGATGTTATAATTTTGTAATTCAGAATGTGGATTTTAATCAAGGCGAGCGCCGCCGCGCGCCTTTCCAGATTAATTGTGTTGCCGAGATAATGATGGCCGAGGCGGTATCGCATTGTCTCATCCCGATCCATCCGTGTCCAGCGGTGCGTGCGGCGCCGGCCGGGCCACTATCACGACACGTGTCATTAGTGCGGCGACGTGCAGTGCGCTAAATACCACAGCGGGCGTGAGAGAGAAGGGCTATCCGACGAGAGTGTCTCTCCTCTCTTTTCACATCGCAATTGCTCTCCGTTTTCGATTTAGACCGCGGCACTTCCCACGCGGGGGTCCAAAATTCCATTCTGATATAAGTATTTTCGCCTCAGTCTTGAAACAATAAATATCTCTCCGTCCCCCCCCCCCTCTTTCCTAACGACGTGTACGACACAACAGCTCGCCACGACGCCCCGGGCCATGTGAGCCGCGGCGGCAGGTGAGGTGAGAGGGGCGATGCGTGAAATGAGGTGGCAGGCAGCCCGTTTAGCGGGGCGCTATGTGAGGCACTCACACGATGTGTCGGCTCACGTCACGAGGCGCTAATACGGCACGCGCTGCTCACACACACACACACACACACGCACACACACAGCCTGCCTGCTTGATGATGCCGGGTGAGGTAGTATATGAATGAGGAGATTCCTCGAATGCCTGGAATCAAAGCCATGCGTTATTTTACTCTGTTTCGCGATGGCTTAAAGCTATGTGTCGTTTAAAAACGACGTGTCTGTACGTTTGGGGCAATAAAGTGGGGTCAGAAACGCGAGCGGTTCGAATCCATTCTGCCCTCCCTGGAAGAAACAAAATACCACTATAATACGAGGTCGTGACCCTTAGTGCCTTCAACGTGTTTACGTGAGGTCGGGCAGATGTGTGTGTGTGTGTGTGTGTGCGTGTGTGTGTGTGTGTGTGTGTGTGTGTGTGTGTGTGTGTGTGTGTGTGTGTGTGTGTGTGTGTGTGTGGACCCGTGAGAACGAGGTGCGCTTTCGTTTCCAATGTGGAGCGCAGTCGCATCATGTGTGTGTGTACACATGAATGATCCAGCTCCCAGAACGTGA
Source organism: Odontothrips loti (assembly GCA_038380765.1). Taxonomy (NCBI): domain Eukaryota; kingdom Metazoa; phylum Arthropoda; class Insecta; order Thysanoptera; family Thripidae; genus Odontothrips; species Odontothrips loti. Next base: position 18,114,561 of record CM076250.1, on the reverse strand, counting down.
CGCGGATGTTGCGCCGTGTGCTGACGGCTCCCTGTCAGGACCTCTGGCCGAGCCTCTGGCTGCGCGCTCCGCCCGCTGTGCTGCGTGACCACCGTAGGGGCCAGGGCTGGGCCGGCCGCGGGGCTGGGGGGGGGGGGCAGGCGGGGCGGGGCGGGCGGGGCAGGCGGGGCGGGGCTGTGAGGTGTCCCCGTGTGACTCCGTGGGAAATGAACGCTGCGAGGATGTGTATCACCTTCGTGAAGGTCCTGTCGACTCTCGAAAAATGTGACCCGACTACTTCTTATTTACATGCCATTACGATGTCAGTAAACAGCTATTACGTCCCAAAATATCAACAGGGTATTTCGGAGAAGCTGAAACCGGAAGTGGAGAAGAAGAAAAGCGCAAGAAGAGGAAAAGCGGAAACATTATGAGGGTAACCGCAGCAGCGCAGCAGTACTTTGCGCGGCCCGAGGATCCAGATCTCCAGGTTGCGCGGAGGAGGTATGCGCTGTGTGACCTCACCAATTGGTCGTGACATATCGCCAGCGAGAGCTAAGCCTCCAGAAATTTTGAGTTGGCTCGTGGCCGACGCCGTGGCGGAGATACTCTCTGCTGCGGTTACCCTCATACTGTTTCCGCTTTTCTTCTTCTTGCGCGTCTTCTCCACTTCCGGTTTGAGCTTCTCCGAAATACCCCATTGTTAGGACGATTTTGTGTCAAGTGCAGGCAAATATAATTACCATTACGCGTGATGCCACGTCTGGGTGACCCGACTACTACACGAGTGGCCGCCCCCTCGCCTGTCTCTCTCGCGGCCCCTCTATACAACACCGTCTTCCTCTACAGTTACGAGTGTGTGTGCGGCGCACGGTCCACGACCGTCTGTTTTTGTATTTCTTTTTTTTCTTCAAATTTTCATCACGTTCGCGCGGCTTATAAAAATCAAAACGACGTGAGTAAGGGGGCCGCGCTGGGGGCCTAGGTGCGCGCGTGAAGCGGTGCGGCATGACATGAGGCGCACGTAGGGCGTGTTACAGATTACGCGCAATTAGCCAGGTAAGTGCATTGTATAATTAATTGGTGCGGTGTGCATGCATGCTCTCATGCATATAACAGGCTGTTGGCACATCGCGCACGCGAATACCCGCGTCGGCTCCCTCCTCGCTCCCCCATTCCTCCGCTGTCTGCCGTCTGATATCGTGTCCGTCTCTCACATATGTTATCGCGGCCTCGCCATCGTGTACCCGCAGCGAGTGTTGAGCGCAAAATCTTAATCGCGAACACAAATTGCGCGCCGTGTAGTTCCCCCCGCCTTTTTTTTTGAATGGGTACGTTTATTATTAAAGTTCTTACACGCTTCAAGCGTTTCCTTCAGAGAATTAACTAATTTCATTTGATTCGGTGTCTGGTGCACTTGTTTTCTGCAGCACGGATTAGCCTACGCTACTGTCAGTGTTGGTTCACTGTTCGTTCCAGAGCGAAGGATTTACCCGCAAGGCCCGCGGCAGTCTCACCTTCACGGGCCTTTGAATTAAGATCATTCGTCACTTTTCCGCAACTCTCTAAGCCCCTATACGCTACCTCTTCACGCCGCAAAACACACACACACACACACACACACACGCACGTCGAGAATAGAGCCATCCGTCTCACTCAGCAGATAGTGCTTTCCTCCTCGCTCAGTATAGAGTACGGAAGGGGAAGCGAAAGCATTTTGCCACGGGGATGATTTATTAAAACACTTTCACCCCTTGGCGACGCCAGGCGGGCAGGGCGGGCCTATGTGGGGACGGAGGGTCGTGCTTGTGTGTGGTAGGGTAGGCGGCGGCAGCCAGCGGCGCCAGCGCAGCCAGGCCGCACCGCATATGGTGGCGGCATTTTCGCACACGCAAATATGCCGTGCGGGGGTTGAGGTTTGCGAGGGTGGTTGGGTTTTCACACCCCTTTCCGGCCACTTGTTGAGGAGATGTTATCTGCGTGTGTGCAGCGCTGCTGTGGCGCCGCCCGTCCGCCCGTCGGCCTGCTGCCCGTCAGCGCACACCAGCGTGGCCAATCCGGCCTGAGCCCGCCAAGCGTGCAGCGTTTTGTAAACGTTTCCGAAACGGCCCCGCGCGGATGAAAAGACAGGGTAACCATTCATCTTGATCACAAACTCGTAAAAGGCGAGTTTCTTTCGCGCGCACACACACACGCACACACACACACGCGCGCGCGCGCACACACACACACACATGCATACACCGTCGTCATTATTACACGATCACATTGTTGCAAGGCGCCTGTCCGTGGCGGCCTGTGGCTGCCTTTGACCTGCCTCCGCAGCCAGCTCGTGGGTCGTAAACGTCGGGCCGAGGCGCCAGGCCGGCCGCGCCATGGGTGCTGTGCTCTGCTGTGCTCTGCTGTGCTCTGCTGTGCTCTGCACGTGCACGCGACAACACCACGCGTGATCGGCTGGGGGCTGTTCTACTCTCAGCAGCATTTACTCCGACGGTAAATCATGTGTGTGTTTAGGCCTCCTCGTCCCTCTCTCTCTCTCTCTCTCTCTCTCTCTCTCTCTCTCTCTCTCTCTCTCTCTCTCTCTCTCCTCTCTCTCTCTCTCTCTCCCCTCTCTCTCTCTCTCTCTCTCTCTCTCTCTCTCTCTCTCTCTCTCCCCCTCTCTCTATATCTATCTATCTCTCTGCTCGCGTTCTCCTTCTTGTTCCACCGCAGTCTCCTTGCCGCTTGCTGCTGATGCTGCCTGAGAATCTGACATCAGGGAAGTCCCAGCGCAACTCTCACTCATATACCTTGAAAACGAAAAGTAGAAATCATTCACGTCAGGGGGGAATCTTCCAGGGGAAAACAATCGTCCATCCATTTTTGGGTCGAGAAGTGTCCGAACAAATCCCAAAATTGGTTGACGATTTTTCCCCCGGAAGAATTTTCTCCGTATGACCCTAGTGCGGGGCGACACTCTTAACCTGCAGCGTAATACGTGTTTAGCAGCAGCAGCCGCAGCAGCAACACACATTTATCAAATTATTGTCTCTACGCCTGCGATTAGCGCTCCCCGCCGCTGCGAAGCGCCCCGCCGCCGTCAGAAGTTGAAGCAAAGTGGCCGTGAGAGACCAGATAGGCGGGAGCGGGCGAGCAGGGAGGGGCTCTCGGGCGGGCAGCGCAGCAGTGTGTGTGGGCGAGTACATGTGTAGCAATTACCAGCAATTAGCGTAGTGAAGTGCGCGAGTTGAGCCCGGCAGACACGTCACGCAGTCTACCTCACACACACACACACACACACACGGCTCGGCTTACCTGCTCGTGGGCATGCAGGGGGGCCCGAGGCCTCCCGACCGGAACGGCTCGGCCGCCCCGCGTCATCCCATTGGCAGTGAAAGTGAAAACACTCCTCAGTCGGCCAGCCTTTGCGGCGTGGGTGTCCTGCCCGCTGCTGTTCTGTGGGAAAACTTGCTCGCATTTCGGCTAGTTGCTGGATATTTTGCCTGTGCGAAGGTATGCCTAACAGGACTGCAAAGGAGTTTCTCAGGTTACCTCCCGAGACCGTGCTAAAAAAGCGAGAAGTGAGTCATGTAACATGACTGACGTTCTCGCAAATGAGCGAATTTGTTGCTGGTGATTTTTTAGGCTTTCACCCTAGTGAAAGGCTTGTTCAGAGGTTTGCAAATATGTCGTTTCGCTCCCGAATGTACTTCGTTGGAGCAACTAACTTTTTTTTTTTTGTTGGGCATTTCCGCAAATTTTCGTAGTAAAGGTTTCTTGCGAAAATAAAAATGTACTTTCGCTCCCGAATGTACTTCGTTGGAGCAACTAACTTTTCGTTGGTGCAACAAACAAGTACTAGTTCCCTATACAAAATTTTAGTTCTCAGAAACAAATTTACTGCTTGTCTGGAAATCATTAGGAACATTAGTTGCCCGAATTTAGTCTCGCTTGTAGCCAGCTTGTTTTTTATTTTGTAGCAGAGTGACCCACATATTGATTCGGCGCCCTAACCGCGTTCTTTGTACCTTATTGAGACGTCTGCGAGCTTTGTGCTCCCAAGCGACGATTATTTTGCCTGGCCCGGCGGCCTCCGGCCCTCCGGCCCTCCGGCCCCGGCTCGACCTCGGCCTCCCACGCGTGGCGGTGGTGTATGTTATATCCCCCCCCCCTTTTCTGGCCATTCTGGCCCTAATCCACGGCAGGAGAACGCACCTTAACAAGCCATTACAGCCCCCTCACCTGCAGGGCGGGCCGGGGCCGAGCCGGGGCCCACCGCGCGGCCATATCATGTAGCAGCTCATGATGTGCAGAAGGGGGCCGGGCCGGGAGGGCCGTTCGTGTCTGGGGACGGTAACTCTACCAGATTGAAGAGGCGCGGTGCGTCGTTTGCGCGGTGCAGCTCCTTACGCGCTGTGGTAGTGGTGGTGGTGGTGTTGGTAGTTCGGTATCACGATTCTACCATATTTTGGTAGCAGACGACGCTACCACTGTTTCGTAGAAGACGACGCAACCACAAATTGGTAGCACACGACGTTGCCACAGTTTGGTAGCAGACGACGCTACCACGGTATGGTAGCAGACGACGCTACCACGGTATGGTAGCAGACGACGCTACCACGCCCGCGTGCTCTCCTCGGCGCGATGATGGTGTGCACTACACAGGACGGCGAAAAACCCCAATGCTGATATAAATATCTCTCTGTCTGGGTGCGAGAGCGCTGCTCGTGAGGTACACCAGAAAGTCGTTCAATGGTATGGAAAATTGTAAGGGCGCCCATGTAGGGTAAGGGCCTAGCGGGGCTCAGCGGCCGTATGGACGAGGTGAGTTAGGCAGGTGGAGTGCGATATACCTGGGGGGGGGGGGGGGGGGGGGGGGGGGAGCTGTCGTTGTACAATAAGAGGAGGAGAAACGAGGCAGACACGCAGTCGCCAGGTCTGCTCGATGTCTCATATCCATCCCGCCGCGGTATGCACGACGCCAATGTATTATTGTCATACATCCTCTCTTTCTCTGCGCTCCGGATTTCATCTCGCCTCTGTATACGTCGACATCATGTTCATCCCCAAGTTATGAGCTCGACAATATCGTGACGTTGCGAGATAAGAGGAGGAAGAGAGAGAGAGAGAGGAGGGGGGGAGGGGGGGGGGGTAGAGGGATCCCAATCAATCGGTAAAAGGCGTTGTCTCTCTGCTCCGCCACGTCCATATGGGAAATGGATGACACAGAGGACGGAGTTTGCACATCTCTTCACGGATGCGCATCATACAGGAGCGGGGGGAATTTCTGAACCTCTTTCCTTTTTCATGTACATCCCACCCCCTTCGCTCTCTGTGTGCAAAATCTTGTGGAGACTCGCGGCACTACCTGGGCAGGTTCAAACCCCCCCCCCCCTCCCCTTCTCCTCCTCCATCCGCTTTCACGCGTTTTCCCTCGGGGTCTCCTCCGGCTGGGGACCCAAAGCAAACGCACCTGTTCCAGTCGGTGCTGCTGCTGCCGCTGCTGCTGCTGCTCTCCCGTTGTTGTCAGTCCAACGCGTACAGCGGAGACATGTTTTGATTACGAATGTGTCGTGCATACGTTCCGAGGGTCCCTTCTCTCCTGGGGGCACCCTTATTATCGCGTGAACAGAGAGAGAGAGAGAGAGAGAGAGAGAGAGAGAGAGAGAGAGAGAGTGGGGGGGGGGGAGTGTCCTTACTGTCTGCCCTTTCACCACGATTCTCACTTGTGCAGCTAATCATAATATCTTACGAACCTTCGCGAATTTTCTGGATCAAGTTTCGTTTTCGGTGTCGGTGCATGTCATATTTTTTCCTTGCGTTCGCCAATCACATTGGCTGCCGGCTGCCTCTCTTGTGGCTGTTTCTCCCTCATTTTAGCACCCCTCCCCCCTTCCCTCGCCTCTCTAGCTGGGCCCCTCCACTCTCCAGGCCCGTGGGTGAATCTTCACACATCGGCGGTGCGACGCACATCAGCCCCCGCCCTCCCCTTCTCTCTTCTCCCTTTCTCTCGCCTTTCCCCGTTGTGCTCCCCTTCGGCCCCGTCTGGGCGCGTTTTAAAGCCTCTTTGCCGTCTAGTCTTTTTGGCGCGCTATGGTGATGGGTGTTGTCTACATGCTGCACACTCCCTCCTTCTCCCTTCCCCTCCTAACGCTCATATACCCCCGTCTCACTCACACTCACGCTCTGCTTCTTTTCCGTCATTTTCTTTTACGGCGTGCGTATGGCTCTTCATTTCGGGATGAAATTCGCAACACTGCTATCTGTTCCTCCCATAACAATTGCGTGCTTCCCCCCCCCCCCCCCCCAGCAGAGTGGGAGTGAGACGCGGAGAGTCAGAGTGAGAGGGGAGGTATAAAGGAATCCTGCAGTGTCCTCGAGGCATGCCACTCTTTTGGAGAAATACAATCAGATTTGACCATCAAAGAGTCAATATATCAAGAATTTTAGTGAATGACCAAATGTTTGTATTTTCATACCAAATCTTATTTTATATTTCTTTTTTTTTTTCTCATCCTTTTCCTTTTGAAACTTTATCTGTCGGTCAGCGCCTCGTTAACATGAGCGCGGTGGGTACAACTTATTGGTGATCGCCTCAAGACCTTCCTTTCCGATGTGCGCTGTAAACTCGCACGCATCCCCACCACAGCAGACGTGTGTCGTCATTGCATTCTCATCAAGACCCCCCCCCCCCCCCCCTCCTCGGGCCGCCTCTCTTCTCTTGTTTTTCGTCGTCCATCCCGTTTCGTTGTTTTTTGATGAGTCGCCCGTCGTTGTTTCCTCCCGTCTCGCACGACGTCCATTTCGCTGTGGCCGTGAGTGTGTGGGTGTGTAAGACTTGCACTGATTACACGGCCTGACGCGCGGTCGGTTCGACGCACACACACACACACACACACACACACACACACACACACACACACACCGCACGTCACAAAAACACGCACATGCACCTGACCCTCCCACACCGGACGTCATCCGGGCAGCAATCTTCGTCAAAGTGACCAAACAGACACACACACACACACACACACACACACACACACACACACACACACACAACACTACCAGTAAAGAAAGGAAAATAAAAGGCAATAAGGGTCGACGAAAAAAGAAAAGCATGTACAACATTTTGCTGGCTGCCTTATTGGTTTGCGCTTTCTTTGGAAGTGAAGCAGCAGGAATGTGGTGCAGCACGCTCGTCACGATACGTGTGTCTCACTGGATGCGCCGCTCCCTATACTTCCCTCCGACAGGACAAGTCTGAATTAGTTGTTCACATCGGCCCTCGTCCGATAATGCTTCAACGTGTTTCTCGCCGAATGCAGCGCTGCCCCTTCCCTTTCTCCTGCTGCCGCCGGCTGCCGCTCTTTGTGACTCGGGGCAGGACAGCCCTGCGCAGCCCGGCCCGGCCCGGCCCGGCCGCGCGCCCTTGCAAGGGTCGGACGAGACTCGCACAGCACAGTAAGACGACTGCGCTGCGCGACGAACGCGACGGTGGGGTTGCGGGGCGGGGCGGGGCGGGGCGGGGCGGGGCGGGGCGGACTCAAAGTCGTGTACGTTCGCAAGCGCCACTCGTCCGGTGCTCTGCGAGGCGCTGCGCTGCAGTGTTGAGGTCCGCCGGTAGGAGCGCTGCGCGCGCGCGCGCGCTCAAAGGTAATAGATTGCGATGAGGGACATAGTTATGAGCATTCTGTTTTATGTTCACTTCCTGCACCAAAGTAGCAGTATGTGAATGCCTTGCAACAGAGGGAAGTCTTTCACCCTCGCCTTTATTGCTGTGCAAACAATGGACTTCCCCGCGCTGCCGCGTGCGACCAGCGCGCTGCACCCGCTCGCTTATTTGCGCATCGAGTTGGCGCGCTTTAAAAGTCGCCCTGCCCCTGAGCCTGCGTGCTGTGCTCCGCCGCTGATCTGAAAACGGCAGCGGATTTCTGCGGACCGGACTTCAAGTCGCGTGATCGACTTTTTATATCTCAAAAAGAGGTCCCTGGAAAGCTTCCTTTTTACTTTCGTACGATTACGACTTCATGGATGGAAAACACAACTTGCAAATAATTGCATGTTTATGGACCCCATTTTTCAATGTTTTGGAAACCCTGCAGCAAACTGTAAACAAAATTTGAATTTCAGTCAAAATCCCCCACCAATTACTCCCTTGTTTTCCGAGACGGAGATTCGTGACGCAGGACACGCAGGGCAGCGGGCCACCGAGGGACCCTGGCCACCCGTGTGTCAGCATGGACACATATTACTGCCCTATCAAGCAAATACCGGCTGCTCGGTGTTCCGTTGCGTAACCATGACATTTCCCGATCGCCCGCAATCATCACTCTCTTGTTTTATCGCCTGTAAACTAGCAGCATGTCGTCGCGGTGCTGCACAGCGCACAGCCGGGCGGCCGCAGCGGGGCAGCCTTCTCATCGCGGCCGGTGGTAACCTTCACTGTTGCACGGGCAGCTGAGACATAGGTGTGCAGTGCGCGCACACGCCTGGCCATGGCGGGCCGTAAGGTGTGACGGACGTAATAGTTCCCCAAGTGCGACACAGTTTGACCTGAGTTTTGTACACATAGATAGAGACGTCTGGTTCACCTCGTCTCCAGAGGGGGGGGGCACCCCTCACGGGCACCTGAAAGGTAGGCAACCTGCGAGACTTACCGCCTGTAAGTAGGCAAGAAGTGGTACATCGCCCCCTCCTAGAGCCGGTTCTGGATCCGCGCCTGTCGCCTTTAACGTCGAGGAAACCATAATGCCACACGCGTCCTTTTGACGGGCGGCCGTAAAGAGTGTGCTGCCGCCGCTGCTGCCGCCGCTGCCGCACCGTGTGAGGAACGCCAAGGGCACTGCATGGAGCCCGCGCAGGTCATCTCCGTGCTGCCGCCACTGTCAAAAGTTCGGCAGGAAAGCGACAGTTTCCACCGATTCCCTGTAAATTTTCCGCACACACCAAATTTGCTCACGATTTTTCAACACACATTCTGCGGTTGGCGCATCGTTCTCGGACAGTGGTCCTCCCGGAGGATGTGGCCCCGCGCTTGCAGAGCCGGACGTCCACTAGTTGTCGCTCGCACCGCCTTACCGCCCGTGACGCTTCGCCTCACCTCCGGCTCACGCGCGGGACGATATTGCAAAACGGGAACTGCAGATTGAAAGACCCCCCCTCCGGTGCACGGTACCGGGCAGCAAGTGCCGGCGGGGCGGGGTCCGGCGCGGGGAGAGTCAATGACTGGCGCGGCCATCGCCTCGGGGCCGCGAGACGCCCCCGGCGGGGCCCGTGGGGCCCGTGGGGCCCTCGGCCGCCCGCTGTATGTGTGCTAAATAGGCCCCCCGAGTCCATTGTCCCATAGAAGCAGGCGGCGCCCAGGCGGCGGCGCGCGAGCAACAAACTCATTGCCAAGCATGACTTATGGCCTGCACGCCAGCGCACGCCAGTGCACGCCGTGCCGTTAGTGGAGCGCGCGGGTGGGTGCCTCGAGGACTCTCGTACCCGGAGGAACCCGGAGGTACCCGGAGGTACCCGGAGCCGTGCTCGTCCCGGTCGGCCGGAAAGTCCGAGCAGCTGGTGGGCAAACCATCGCGGCATGGAGCCCGCTAGGCACCGCGCCATTACTCATTTAGTCCCAATTGAAAAGGGCTGTACGCACTGTTTCCACAAGGCCGATCGTGCGCATCGCCCCTCTGGCCCTGCCTCAGGGATAGCGGTGTACAAAGAGTCTCCGTGTGATCTCTGCAATTTTTTTCTTGTCGTCGTCTCGCTCCCACTTTCTTTCCTCCGCTCCGTCGATGGATCGTTTGGGGAAGGTCACAAATTAGTTGCAAGGAAAAGAAGAGCGTGAGTGAAAATACTGTAGGCGCAATAAGCTCGTTCCAGCTGAGAAAGCCGGAGGCACAGTGCACCCGGAGTAGTTGAGTTATACATGATCGTAGGCATGAGTACGTGAGCCCAGCGGTACGGCATGGCGAGTGCGCCCGGGCGGCCTCACTCCCACACCTCCGGTACGTCCGAGGGTACCTCTCTCTCCGCTCGCAATAGTCCATCAACTGGTCCAGCTCCGCGCCTTGAATTTGTGGCCCGTTCTCCTTTTCCACGACGATGCGCGTTCCTTGTATGCTCTCTCTCTCTCTCTCTCTCTCTCTCTCTCTCTCTCTCTCTCTCTCTCTCTCTCTCTCTCTCTCTCTCTCTCTCTCTCTCCCACCCCAGCCTTGTTGACCTCACTGCCCGCACCTTCCGCGTGGACTGGCCGCTCGCCGCCGCCGCCGCCGCCGCCGCCGTCGCATCGCTCCAGCCCCGACTAGTTGAGCCGACTGCCGCTCGGTGGCGCCACCGGCCGGGCGGCGGGCGGCGCGGTGCGCTGCGGTACTACCCACAGCAAGTCCGCACTCACTCCTCTCCTGCGGTTTGCCGAGCTCCTGCCGCGGTCACACTCCACCGGTTTAACGACACCAAATTGCAGAGCGGATAGCGTGTGCGTCGCTATTTATTTTGCAGCGAGTGCGTGAGTATGTATTATATTGCTGTGCGCGCTGACGGCCTTGTGTGTTGCCCGCCAGGCTGAAGCGGTGCACCGACCCTCTGTGTGTGTGTGTGTGTGTGCGCGCGCGCGCGCGCGCATGTCGTCCCATAACACTCTCGGGGCAGGAAGCAAGGAGCCAAAACTCCTCCCACATCCTGCCTGCAATAAAGGTTTCCACAACGACGCAGCTCACAGCGGCCTCAGCCTGGCTGGGTAGGCCGTCCCGCAGACCGTGCACGCCATGCCGTGTTGCCTACCCCGCGATACGCAGGCGCTTCACACGGTCTGCACACTCCGAGACTGACATGAGGGAAATGGGGCCGTTGCCTTCGGTGACCGACTGCTCCCAAACGAAACGCACACGAAGAACAATTCCTTACGCTTTCCGCCCCCCCCCCTCCCTTCCCCGTCTGCATATTTATTATTACTATTTTGAGTCCCCGCGCCCATAAAACCCAGCTGACTTTGGCCCAGTTTTCCAACTCGCGTCCCCTGCTAAGCGGCCAGGGGGCCGGCCGGCCGGCCAACGCGCCGGCCTCTTCCCCTCATTCTTTTCGCAGCGAAGACCGAGTGGAGCAGCATAGCAGGGGGAGGGGGAGGAGGAGGAGGAGGAGGAGAAGGAGGAGATAGCCGGCCGTCAGGGCCCACACTCTGCACCTGCACCGCCCGCATGCGTGTGGGGCCGGGTAGGCAGCGCGGCGGACCGCCGTGTCCTGCGGGCTGGCGGCGCGCTCCACTGCAGGCGCAGGAGAGAGCGCACAGCACCTGATGGAAGCACCGGTTTCTAGTGACCCGAAAATTTCAGGCAAGATTCGGAAATTCCCCGACACTTCCTCAAGAATTCCTTGAATTTTTCCCCCGAAGATTTCTGAGAATGTTCGATAATTAACCTATTTGGAATTTTTGTTGGGGAAATTTTCAAATTTTTCCAGATATTTTCGGGTCACCAGGAACACTATACACATGACTTTGAAAGTCATTCAACCGGTGCGCGCGTTCGGCGCCGCCAACTGAGAAGCCAGGGGGCGCTCTGAGACGCGGGCTGCTGCGGCTGCTACGGCTGCTGCTGCTGCGGCTGCTGCGGCTGCTACGGCTGCGGCTGCTACGGCTGCTGCGGCTGCTGCGGCTGCTGCGGCTGCTGCGGCTGCTGCGGCTGCTGCGGCTGCTGCGGCTGCTGCGGCTGCTGCGGCTGCTGCGGCTGCTACGCTATGGAAGTATGGCGGCACGCGCGTTTTCGCATGGCGCACACTGCATGGCCGGCACAATGGGAGGAAGCCGTAAAAGACCGGCTTCTTCGGCGGCCCCGCCGTCGTGCCGGGCATCGCGTGGCGGGGCGTGGCGGGGCGTGGCGGGGCGTGGCGGGGCCCCAAAGATGACTTATATATGATTGCTCTTCCGGTCACAAAGCCAGAAACGAGCGACCACGCAGCAGCAGCGCCGTGCTGGTGGTGTGCATGCAGGTAGCGGCCGGAATGCAGAGCCTGCATTACCCCAACCCCTCCTCACGGGGATCTATACCGCCGCTGCAACAACCGCAGCATCCGCAGCGCCGCCGTGTCCAGGTGACAAGGCGTGGGCCAGCAGCTCCCTGCCACCTTTTTTTCGTAATGAACGCGTCTCTCTCTCTCTCTCTCTCTCTCTCTCTCTCTCTCTCTCTCGCTCGCAATGCGCGCGCGACGATTAAAATTTCAACGAGTTGAGTGGGGGAATATGACACGCCGCGGCTGCCGCTGCTGCCGCTGCTGCCGCTGCCCTGTTATGTTGACCCGTGCCGTTAACCTAACGAGCCCTCACCACTCACGGCCATCATCACTTTACTCCACCTCACTTCTCATTCCTGCATCCTCGTCCCCTCCCCCGTCTTCCCGCCCCCTCCAAGCTTCCCAACATTTATTTCCTCTCCCCCGCCCCCCACCCCCAAAAAAAATTACAAACGCAAAAGCGGGGCTTTGTTTCGCCTTCTAACCTGTCTCACCTCTATTCCAGAGGGTGCGACAATAACAAGCGCAGGTGAGATGGACCGCACGAATTAGTGGAAGGGAGTGCGCGGATGGAGTGTCCGTGTTGCATGTCGCTAAGGAGGGCCGACGGGGGGGGGGGGGGAGGGGAGGCTGGAGGGGGGCGCAATACTCGGCGCCTCGACATGGTGACGCACTCCAAAAGCTAATAACGCCGCCGCCGCCGCGCGCGTTTCGATATCTCGATCGGATGGGATCCGTCGGAGGCGTCTGTGTGGCGCTGAGAACCGATTCCGATTTGAAGCGGGCCGCTCTGCCCCGCCCCGCCCCGGCAAAGGGGCCGCGAAGCTCGCTCCGCCGAGAAGTCGCTTGATCAGTGCTCTGTCGCGGGAGACACTACACTGTTAGCCAAAACGTGGACTCAGGTCCACCTTCAGGGGGTCCCATGCAGGTGTCAAAGTCCTCCTTTGCAAAGGTGGACTGTGACGCTGTGAGTGCAGGGAGTGGCTGCCCTTGGCTGCCCTGGCTCCCTGGCCCAGGCGCGGATCCAGGGGCGGCTCTAGGGGGGGGGATGTACCGCTTCCTGCCTACTTTCAGGCGGATTGTAACGCGAATTGCCTACCTTTCGGGCGCCCTACGGGTGCCCTAGGGGGGGACGATCGCCCCGTCGCCCCCCCCCCCCCCCCCCCCCTGGATCCGCGCCTGCCCTGGCCTCGCCCGGGTCAGGCCGTCCCGTTTGCCACGGCACATCCTCATCAATATCGGGTCCGGAGGCCTCGGCCGGGCCGGGCCGGGCCCTTCCCGTCGCGGCCGCGGCGGCTTGTCAACGCCATCTGCCCGGGAGAGCGCGCACAGGCCATCAGCGCGGCGGCCAAAAGCCGCGATGGCAGCGGCTCAAAGTAATACACTTGGAATAGTTTCAGTCTCTTCTGGGGCGGGGGCCGCAGGGGGCCGCAGGGGGCCGCAGGGGGCCGCAGGGGGCCGCAGGGGGCCGCAGGGGGCCGCAGGGGGCCGCAGGGGGCCGCAGGGGGCCGCAGGGGGCCGCAGTCAGGGCAAGGCCAGCAAGCGGGGAGGGGGGGAGGGCACAACAAGCGGTGCGGGGAAGGAGAGAGGGGTGATTGCAAATCCGATTGTGTGCGCATAGAGCATGGCACCGCGGGCACCGCCACAAGCACGCGGCCGGCCATCCCCGCCCGGTGAAGAGGAGGAGGCGGCCGGGTGTGATGCAGGTCCTCGTCGAGGTCCTCACCGAGGACCTCAGCGCTCCGCTTTTCCGGCGCCGCGGTCTTTCTAAATCAGCCGAGGACGGGAGCCGCGACAACTTCTTACCTCCCCCCCCCCCCCCTCCCCCCAGCTCTGCCCCGCGCCAACTAGCCAACTCGGAGCTGCTCATCAAAATGGTGATTCCAGATGGCGACCGGCCGCCACCGCCGCCGCCGCTGTGGAAACGCGGCAGTTGCAAGTAATCGGGAGTCCAAGGGAAGATGAGCCTCGAGTGAGTAGTCATAGTAGACAGAGCGAGAGATCAAGAAAAAGACAAAGATGGAAAGAGGAAGAAGGGCCGAGGGGGAGTGAGAGAGGGCGAGGGAAGGAGTTATCGCGAAGAGAAAGAGTCCAAGCCGGAAGGGGACCGCAACTAGGAGACAGCGGGAGGCGACGGGGGTTGGGCCGCGCCGCCCCCGTCCCGCCCTCCCCCGCTCTGCTCCGCTCCCCGAGGGAGGATGGATATTCTCTCATTTTTCCGTCCCAATAGAAGAGGAGTGCGTTCGGCTTTATACATTCCGCCGATTCCCCCCATTTCGTTCACTGACGCGAAGGGGGTGCGAGCGATGAGCCTGCCAGCCCGGGCGGCCCGGGCTCCCCCAGGACGGCATCATGTCAGTCCCACCTCAGTCCCGAGGTGCGCGACGAGATGTAATTGCTGGCGGAGCCGCGGTTCCACACACCCCCAGAATGAAGCGCGGCCGCTCAACTTTGGGGTCGGAGCGGTGCACGGAGTCAATGGGTTCCTCTGCGACTGGAAGAAGCGTCTTGCCGTGTTGACATTTCGAGTGGATTGACCCTCCTGCGAGGCCCCGGGGACGGCCAGTCCGTGACCCCCGGAGGGGCCTCGGGCGGATGTGTTGTTGGGACCAGGCGGGCGGGTGGGCTGGGTCTCGACGTGCAGCTAAGTTGATTTGAACCGTTTCTCGCAGAGAACGCGAGCGGGGCCCTCATTAACGGAGCGAGAGAGACAGAGAGAGACGGACAGAAAGGCGGTCCAAAAGGTCACATCCTCCCTCATTGTTGGCCCCCGGCCCCGCCCCGCCCCGCCCGCCGGGCAGACCATCCTCTTCCGGTCCTATCTGCGCCGCTTCTTCATCCCCCCACTCTGTTCATCTCGGAGCCGTCCACAAACGGCACGTAACACGTCTCGGTGGGTGACACGGTCGATACCCCTCCCCGCCGGACGCTCGAGCGCGGGGTACCGACCGGAATGCTACACGGCGCTCGGGGACCGGTGCGATTGCGAACGGTGCAAGACGTGGGCGCGGAGGTCGGAAGTGGGCGGATGAATGAAGGAATTAAGGGCAGCAGAGGAGGGCGTGAGGGAGGCGGCCTGCGCCCTGCCCGCCCTGCCCGCCCTGCCCGCCCTGCCTGCCCTGCCAGCCCTGCCCGCCCTGCCCGCCCTGCCCGCCCTGCCCGCCCTGCCCGCCCTGCCCGCCCTGCCGCCCTGCCCGCCCTGCCAGCCCTGCCCCCGAGAGAGGACGACGCAGGCATTTTTCATCTTCAATCCTTTCAGAAATTAAAGAATTAGATGGTATTTGCAATGCAGATGGACTGAGGAGCGGGGTGCCGCGCGCGCGCAGCGCACGCACAGCTTCCCGAGGGGAGGCGGAGGAGAGAAAGAAGGAGAAAGGTGGTCTGGCGCGGGGTGAATAAGAAGAGTGATTCGGCGTATGGCGACGGGAGCATGCGGGGTGAGACGGGGCGGGATGGAGGCCTCCGTAGGGGCTGCGGGGGCTGCGGGGGGCTGCGGGGGCTGCGGGGGGCTGCGGGGGCTCCGGGGGCTCCGGGGGCTCCGGGCCGCCGGCAGCTCTGCTGGGCCCGTAATCAGCTTTGCTAAAACTCGGAACCGCACACACGTAATTTAGATAATTTCACTTTGGTTCACGTGGACTTGCGCGTGCAGAGAGCGGCGACACGGCTGAGCGTGGAGCTGCGGTGCCGCGGAGCATGGAGGCAGCCAGCATTCAGAAGGAAAAGTTGGGACTGGGAATGTGTGTGTGTGTGTGTGTATTGTGTGCGGAAAGAGGGAGCGGCTGCTCCATCCGTGCACAGCAGCCCCTTCAGATACGCGTTAAATAATTGAACCGCATTTCTAGACAAAAAGATTACCTAAATGATAACAGTTATAGTGTCGTCATCTCTGCATTCGTTGCTTGATTTCTGTCGGAAAAAAATATTTGAGGAACGGGGGAAGTGTTTTTGAAATGCGCTTCCCTCGAACCTTGGGCACGACCTTCCCGCACCTTGCACTCCATCCCCCTCCCTCCCTCCCTCATCTATAGCCTCTGGTATCCCATGGGTCTTGGCTCCCCGAAAAGCAAGCGGCAGCCCCTTACATGCCCCCCCTCCCTTCCCCACCCCCTTCCCTCGCGTCACAATGCCCTTTCTCTTCTTCATCCCTGCCACTTTCTCTCCCCGCCTTCTTGCGGTGGCAGCAGTACCTAAGCTTATATGCCACGTACAAAACACTCCCTTAAAAATATTCCTTGGCGTCGCGCGGCCACCCCCACCCCCGGCGTCGCGGCGTCGCCCGTCGTCCTTCTCCGTCGCCCCCAGGCACCAGCGCCACAGCGCCGCCTTCGCCGTCCTTTTCCACCCCGAAATGTTTTTAATCTGCCTCTTGCAATTAGTGCTGTGTGCGAAGCAGGGCGAAGGGAAAACGGAGGGGCGGGGAGGGGAGGGAGGTGTGGGGGTGGCGGCGGCGCGAAGGGAGCTTCGGAGTTTTCAGTATCAGCATTCCTGTGAGAAGCGAACACCCCACCGTCCGTCCGCCGCTCCCCCCCTCCCCCACCACCTCCCTCATCTATTTTATATTCCCGCGTCCCAGCCACCCCTCCCTCACCCTTCTTCCACTTCTTCCTTTTCTTACTTCTTCCTCCCGTCGCCTCCTCCGCCTCCTCCTTCTCTCCCTGGAAGGTCTCCTTAGCCAGATTTTAACGATTGCTCTAAGAGAGGAAAGAAAAGGCTGGCAGTTAGTATGAAGGGGGAAGAGAGGGCGCCACCGGCTTGGCGCGCTCGGCGTGGCGCAGCGTAGGAGGAGCGTACGCTGGGGCCGAGCGGGGGCGTGGCGGGGGTGGGGGTGGAGCGGCGCCCGAGTGCAAATGAGTGAGACGGACGAACCGATGCAAAAAAGGGGGAGCGGGAGAGTGAGAGAGACGGCGATATACGTCGGCCGGCGCGGTGCGAGGGAGATAGCGCGATAGGGCGCCCGAAGAAAAGGGGCGGGGGAGAGGAGGAAAGGGAAGATAAATGAAAGAAGGAGAGATTCAGAGTGGAAGAGAAAGAATGCAGGCTGTATGTCTACGAAGGAGGCAAAGGGGTTGATGACTGATGGGGGCGGTGGGGGCGGCGTGGGGCGGGCCAGGGGGTGGCTCAGGCCGTGCAGGGAGGAGCCCGAGAAGCCTGAGGAGCTCGTCGAGCCCCAGATCTAAGGAGATGAAGAAGGACCAACATTTCTGGGCACACGGGCTCCACCGGCTCCACCGGCTCCACCAGCTCCACGGGGTCCACCGGCTCCACCGGGCTCCTCGGGCTCCACCAGCTCCACGGGCTCCACCGGCTCCACCGGCTCCACCGGTTCCACGGGCTCCACCGGCTCCACCGGCTCCACCGGCTCCACGGGGTCCACTGCCTCCACCGGGCTCCACGGGCTCCACCAGCTCCACGGGCTCCACCGGCTCCACCGGCTCCACCGGCTCCACGGGCTCCACCAGCTCCACGGGCTCCACCGGCTCCACCGGCTCCACCGGCTCCACCGGCTCCACCGGGCTCTGCGGCTTTGTAGTATGGGCTGGTCCCACGACAGGGGTAGTGCCCGGCGTAGCGCCCGGCGTGGCCCTCCAGCTCACGACTACGCCGCTGCCCCGCCTTTGTCCTTGTCCTGTCCTCTACAAAGGCCCCCGTGGGGCCCATGGCCGTGCGTGCCCAGGGTGCGCGGGTATGAACCCATCCACATCCTGCTGTCCGCCGATGGCGCTGATTAGAAAGACATATGCATATGTAATTGGGGTCTCAAAGCCATCCAAAAGCGCCCACCAGAACAAAAAATTAGGATTAAAGTCACAGCCCTTCCCCCGTAAGATTCCTCAGAGTGGTGAAATGACACCTCCGCCCTCTGATTTGGTCCGTGGCATTCGTAACCAGGGGTCGGACGTCGCGTTTAATGTGGTGTAATATTCGTAAAGCGACTTACTGCTCTACCCGCAGATACGCGACCCCCGGCTGAATGTAGCTCAAGGGGGTTGGTAGAAAGGTACAACACACAGGGGATTGGGGTATACACTGTTCTGACCACCAAAGTACTCACGGACTCCTGATGGTGCTGCTCCGCCCGAGGCCCCGACGCCCGACGCGTCTGCCGCGTGAGTCGTCTGCCCCTCCGGCTCCCGACTGGAGAGCGCAGCGTTTGCACTTTTAGGCCTCTGCGAACATCGCTAGTTCCTCGTACGGAGGCGCGCTTTTCAAACGGCGTCGCTCTACCGACCCAGGTAAAAATGGCTTATATATAGTCATGTATGAAGTATATATGAAGTATATATCAGTAGTCATATATAGTCATACATAGTGCGATATATAATTATATATGACATATATATAAGAGCATATATAACCTATATATCTTTATATATACCTGATATATACTTATATATTACACAATACATAGCTATATATAATCTTATATATAACTTATATATGGCAACTATTATATATATAGGTCAATATATAGTTATATATAGGGTGATATATAGTGGTATAGGTATATAGCGTCATATATAGTATGATGTATGGGTATATATCATTATATCTCCTGATATATGAATATATTTGAATATATATAGAGTATATATAAGCGATATATAATATATATATAATCTATATATATAAGCACTTTCACCCGGGACACCAAGGTAACACTGGAACTCACTGGAATGCGAACCTGCGAGGCGGGTAGGCGGGTGCTCCAGGGGGGGGGGGGGCTTTCCGATGGACCCGGCCTGAGAGGGACTGGGATTTGATAGGGCCGAATGAGGAAGTTCACCTTCTGTGAGGCTGGCTGCGACTCTGGCTACTACTGTGGCATTATGAGGCGCGACCCTCACGCTGACATTGCATCACCCGGACAATGGGGACGGATGGGTGGGTTACGGGGACTGCGGAAGGGGGGATGTGTTGGGCCTGAGCGTCCTTTGAATAATACTCGGAAGAATGGAAATAGAACGGACAGTGGTGGCCCTGCCCCCGCCGGTTCATAACACGGAGGCGGCAGGGGGGGGGGGGGTCCTCCTCGGTCCTCCAGCACTTGCGTGCCGGCGCCAGGCTGCGCCGGGCTCGGGGGGCCGGTGGACGTGGGCGAATGTTTGGTTACGAACGTGTTTTGCCGCGGATCGAACGCCAGTTACGCGGGGAGAAGCGGCGGTGGCGGCGGCGCTATTCGCAGAGAGGAGACAGACAGGCAGAGCTAGGCGTGTCAGGCGTAATGCGACACAAAGCATGTAACACGCGCATAACGATTATCCGTTCGGTAACGCCGTTCGTAACGGCTATTTAGGAGGCGGCCGTATTATGATGTCATCCCTCTGCAAAATATTACAGCGGGCGGCGACAGCCCAGGCGAGGCTGTAGCGCGCCGTTACGGCTCACGCAGGCCGCCAGCCGGAGCCGGGGCCGTAGACAGCAGACAGCGGCCCGGCCCGGCCTTCCTGTTGGGAGCACGAGGGATGGATTGGGCAAGACCGGTTTGTTGGGGTGGGGTGGTGGGGTATTCAGGAGGACCGGTTGACCGTAAATAAGACGAAAACTGTCTCAGAAGCGGAGTACGGAACCTCACGGTATGAAAAGTTACGCAGCACACACCGCGGCTTCGGCCGCGAGCCGACGTCAAAAATTTGGGAGAGCAGCTCGCGCTGCTGATATGTTCCGACCGTTTGGTAGGGTCATACAGCGCAGAGGCAGTTCTTCCTCAGGCTGAGGCTGCGCGGAGTAGTTCCGCGCGCGCGCTGTGTGAACCTACCAAATGATCGGAACGTATCAGCAGCGCGAGCGAAGCATCCAACATTTTAGACGTCCACCCGTAGCTTACGGTGCGGTGCGTGCTGCGTAACTTTTCATACCGTAATGGTCGTATCCGCTTTTGTGATATTCCTGTCTCCTTACTTACAACAACCTTTCCTCCGGAGTACCCCACGGGTCAGGTTGACAGGCTCGCTGTGATCACTGCCCACACGGGCGGGGAAAAGATGACGGGGGTGGGATCGCCTCGGCCCTCCTCAAAAGGACACGCGATACAACCGGGTGGCTGGGGAGCGCGGGATGGGGATTATATTTGAATATCTGTTACTGCGACGAAATATGTTTGTGTGCGCGCGCGGTATGCAAATATTTACTGCTAATTTATCATATTGAGAGCCCCCTCCCCCTGCTGCCGGGGGGCCGGCGTGGCCGAGCGTGGCGGGCCGGTCCTCAGGGGGGTCCCCACTCGGCGCTTGATCGATGCCCCCGTGCCATGATGCTCCGTCTCTCTCTCTCTCTCTCTCTCTCTCTCTCTCTCTCTCTCTCTCTCTCTCTCTCTCTCTCTCTCTCTCTCTCTCTCTCTCTCTCTCTCTCTCTCTCTCTCTCTCTCTCTCTCTCTTCTCTCTCTCTTTCTCTCTCTCGTTCTCTCAACGGAATTTTGAGAGGCGGAATGGCCACTCCTTCGTCCTTGCAAAGTTTATGGCATCTGTTGCCGCCATATCGACGCATGCACTGTCGCCCCACGCCGTCCCCCAAGAGACAGGAGACAGAGCAATATAGGAGGGGAGGGCCGCGGCCAGCGGCCTTGGCGAACTTGAAGAGTAAACATCGGTTCGCGTGGGAGTAGCAACCTCTTCGAGACACATTGATTAGTTTCCTGGGAGCGGCGCCCCCTATATGCTCCTCAAAAAGGTTTCCACAGGGACCCCGGGCCGGGTGCCGGGCCGCATCCTTGGCCTGCCCTATCGTCCTCCACGCCGCCCCCGGCCGCCCCCGGCCGCCCCCAGCCGCCCCCAGCCGCCCCCGGCCGCCCCTCATTTTCCCCGTGATCTCGTCTCGCGTGCGCCGGCCTGTCCGCAACGCAGCCCACCCTCACGCGGCCGCCCGGGCGGGTGGCGTCCGAGGCGTGCCGTACGCAGTGCGTGCGCGCTCTGCCCGCCTCGCTCCCACCTGTTACCAGCGGCCATCGAGTGCGACGAGGACCCGCGCAGATTTCCTTCTCTCTCGGACGCGGCCCCGCTAGGCCCCGCCGGCCCCTGGCAGCCCCCATCCCCACCCTCGCCCAAGTACCACCAGCGTTTTAATGACGTAAGCAAAGCTGTATAAGAAAACAAAAGAGAAGAGGTCCACGAATGTAGCGGAGGAGAGGAGCGCGCGTGTTCGCCGCCGCCGCCGTCTCCTTCTTTCTCCCTTCTTTATCCAACCCCCGCGCCACCCCCGGCCCGCTCCCTCCGTCTCTCTCGTACGCATGTCGCCCGATGGCCGGGCGGCCGGGCCACGGGCCGCGAGTGGTGCTCCGACGGTCTTTTCCTAAAGCATCCTCCGTTTCCCTCTGCCTAACCCCTTCTTCTCAAAACCCCTTGGCCCCTCCTTCGTTCGTCGCTTCTTTCTGTCGCCGGTCGCGTAGTCTGTCTCCCTTCCTCTCCCCAGAGTGCAGCTCTGTGTCCCTCTCTTTGCCTCTAAAACCGATGGTACATTACTCTCCCTCCTCCCGTCAGCGCGGGGCTTACGTGCGGTGCAAATGAAATCGATTAGAAACCGCTCCGTATCCTACGGGCCTCGGGACCTCCGGGCTGCTCTGAGCTGCTAGCCCCCCCCCCCCCCCCCCGCCGCCGAGCTTCTTGCTTGTCCCGTACTCCATTTCTGTATGATCACTCATTTTGAGCCAGTTTGGAGCCAGGAACAACCATCTGTTCGAATCCTTGCAGGGTATATACGGGAGTGGTGCTGGAGCGAAACTGTCGTCGGCGCAGGCTTGATGGTCTCCCTGAGACTGCAGGCCTGGTGGGTTCGACTCCCGCAGACTGCGTTCCACGCACTTCCCCGCGCCCATTTTCCGCGTCCAAATCACCCCCAAGTACCGCTCGATAGCGTCGTGTCAGGTGGTTCCCGATCGGCCCCCACTAACTAGCACGATGGACCAAACACCAGAGACACCAATTTGCGTCACGAGCAGCAGCAGCAGCAGCAGCAGCAGCAGCAGCAGCAGCAGCAGCAGC